>LNAC01001717.1:71046-113339 GCA_002007465.1 Ailurus styani
TTTTTTTTTTTTTTTAAAGATTTTATTTATTTATTTGACACAGAGAGAGAGATTACAAGTAGGCAGAGAGGCAGGCAGAGAGACAGGGAGAGGAGGAAGCAGGCTCCCTGCTGAGCAGAGAGCCCGATGCGGGCCTCGATCCCAGGACGCTGAGATCATGACCTGAGCTGAAAGCAGAGGCTTTAACCCACTGAGCCACCCAGGCACCCTAAAATGGTGATGTTCTAATAACAGGAGCAATAATGATTAAAGAGTTAAAGCACTATTTAAATCACTGCTGAGTTGGGGTGCCTGAGTGCCTCAGTGTGCTAAGTCTCTGACCCTGGTTTTGCCTCGGATCATGATCTCAGGGTCATTATCTTAGGGTAATGAGATCAGTCATGCCTCAGACTCTGTGCTCAGGGCAAAGTTTGCTTGTCCCTCTTCCTTTGCTGCTCCCCTGGCTCACTCTCTCTTTAAAAGAAATAAAACAAACTGAGGGTTACTGGGGGGTGGGAGGGTAGGGATAGGGTGGATGGGTTATGGACATTGGGGAGGGTTTGTGCTTTGGTGAATGCTGTGAAAGATGTAAGCCTGATGATTCACAGACCTGTACCCCTTGGGCAAATAATAAAAATAAAATTAAAAAAAAAAAAAAATAAAAGAAATAAATAAAGTCATAAAAAAATCAATTACTGTTGAGTTATTTTTAATTTGGTTTATCAATGGTTAAATCAAACTTGAAAAAATTTCCATTTGAGATTATTATTCTAATTAAATTAAGTAAAATACTAAGAATGGCATTTGCTGTCATTATAATTAAAGTTAGATGTTTAGATTTTAAACAGTTACTTTTTTTATATTTAGTATGATTTCATCTCTTAGTTTTTTTAAAAAAATATTCATGGCTTGTATGGTTGTCCAAAAACTCATTATTTTTAAGTGTCCAAATGGAAATTAGATTTTCTCTCAGTTATGTTTTCCGTCATTCCTATCTTTAGGAATTTGTTCTCCAATATCAAATCTGTTAAATATGTATTTTCCAACTTTCCCATCCAAATAATTTACCAGTGTTTCTAAAATCAAAACAGTTGGATTGTAATAATTTATTTTATATCATGTCATATAAATTCCAAGACAGTGTGTTGTATAGTATGCTCTCAATCTTGGAAAATTCCTTAAAAATAATATCTCTTCACTAAAAGTTATGAACTGTATTCCTAAATATAGAGATTTATATTATAAAGTAAATATAAAGATTTATATTATATGTTTCAAATTTTTAATGTATGATAACATAAAGTGTTTAAATTATTTTTATCTAGAGTTTTCCAAATCACTTGGATTTAGACCTTTTTCTCAATCCAACCTTCCTCCAAAAAATAATAAANTAAATAAAAAAAAAAATAATATCTCTTCACTAAAAGTTATGAACTGTATTCCTAAATATAGAGATTTATATTATAAAGTAAATATAAAGATTTATATTATATGTTTCAAATTTTTAATGTATGATAACATAAAGTGTTTAAATTATTTTTATCTAGAGTTTTCCAAATCACTTGGATTTAGACCTTTTTCTCAATCCAACCTTCCTCCAAAAAATAATAAAAGTAAAAGACTACCTAAGAAAATCTCAAAGAATCTATTTGGTCACACTGTACTAGGCTTTATTTCAGGGCTAAATATTCAATTCGATTGATCTCTCCATGGATTCTTTTGTTAGTACCATTTTGTTCACTCTGTTTTGATTGTTACAGTTGTATAAAATATTGTATTATCTCATGGTGCCTGTAATAATTAATATGATATTTTTAATTTATTCATAGTTTTCCTAGTTTATTTTATTTTTAGTCTCATATTAATATAAGAAACATGTTTTTGAGTTCCAAAAAGATGTCATCAGAATTTTAATTAAAACCGCTTTAAGCTATTACTGAACTTTGAAGAATTCTCATCTTTATATTGTTTTGTTTTCCTGTACAGGGGTATGTTATTTCACTCCATTTGTTAAAATCCACTTTTACATCTCTCCATAAACTTTGTGGGTTTTTTTTTTTTTAATATAACTCCTTCACGTTTCCTGTTGCATGCTCCTGGACATTCACAGTTTTCATTAATATTTTGAGTGGAATACTATCTCTTTCCCATTATATCTTCACCTGGGTATTACAGGGATATGAAAAAAGCTTCTAATTTTTACATCTACTACTTATGTGTAGATGCTTACCTGACCTCATTAATTATAATTTTTAAAAATAATTCAAGATTCTCTTGGGATTGAGTACATAATCATGGTGCCTAAAAAATTATAATTTTGTTTCCCTCCAATTATAGTTTTCCAATTTGTTTACTTTCCTACTGCTAGGAATTTTTGAAAAAAAAAAGACAGTGTTTTGTGACGTCTCTTATTATCAGTTTTTAATGATACTTTCTCTAGTGTTTAATCCTTAAATAAAATTCTCTCCCAAAATTTAATAATTGGATTTCAATAACTCCTTGAATCCCTGGTATTATTTGTAATATTTTGCATTTATATGTATTTCCCTGGGGAGATAATTTTTTTTTTTAGTATTTTATTTATTTATTTTAGAGAAAGAGATGAAAGACAGACAGTGAGCAACGAGGGGGAGAGGGGCGGAGGGAGAAGAAGACTCTCTACCCAGCCAGGAGCAGGACGTGGGGCTGGATCCCAGGACTATGGGGCCATTACCTAAGCCAAAAGCAGACACTTAACCAACTGAGCCACTCAGGCGCTCCTGGGGAGAGAATTCTTAGCTTTCATAAAATTTCAAAAGGTTCTAGATGCAAATAAGTTTTTATAAATATTATAATTGGAATTAGTATATAGAACTTTATGATAGTGTAATATTCAATTAAATAAAAAAGAGAGAGATGAACTTAAAAATTAGAATTAAAAGTTCTGATTGAAAAGAAAATATGAAAAATCAAATTACATACCATTTGAATTCAAGCATACCTTATTTTTTATTATAATTCAATTAGTCAACATATAGTACCTCGTTAGTTTCATATGTAGAGTTCAGTAATTCAGTAGCACAGATGAATAAAAATAAAATCTAACCTGGGTAATACACTTGTTAAAGGTTTATTTTTTATTATATTATTCTATTTGAATTGTTTTTTTTTAAAGAATTTTGAAAGGAAACTGTTATTACTAATTCGTGTATAAAAAATACTTTTGAAAGCACAAACAGGGGAGCCTGGGTGACTCAGTGGATTAAAGCCTCTGCCTTCAGCTCAGGTCATGATCTAAGGTCCTGGGATAGAGCCCCACATCAGGCTCTCTGCTCAGCAGGGAGCCTGCTTCCTCCTCTCTCTGCCTGCCTCTCTGCCTACTTGTAATCTCTCTCTCTCTGTCAAATAAATAAATAAAATCTTTGAAAAAAAAAAGGACAAAAACTGTAGCCTAGAGATAATTTCTACATAAAAATGTGTGCTAAACAATGTATTTTTATTTCAAATTGTTTTCCTGAACATAGTATTTGTTTAGCAATAAAAGGATCTCCAATAATTTATAAATATTATTAATTTGTGATGATTAGCATGAAGCCAATCTGAAAGGGTGAAAAGCATGAATTAAAAACCAATATAAATTGATCATTTTTCCTCTCAGTTATATTCAGAAACTTGAACTAAGCTAATAAAGTACTGGTGAAACCATGCTTCATGGGGGTAATGAGGTTGAAACTAGCAAAAATTTAAAGCTTGTGTTTCAGAGAATTCAGCCAGTCAGCTATTGTGTCTTTTCAGACCCAACTAACCAATCCACTAGCTGTGTCTGCAGAAGCCTGGCCTTAGGTCAACAAATATGGTTCCAGCCTAGTCTCTGCATTCCTTACCTGAAATAAAGACTCCAAGATCCCAACCGGTTTATACCATCTTTTTGGCACATGTCTATTACCCCTTTCCTTGTCCTCAGACCACCTCCTGACATCAGAGGCTGAATTTTGCTCCCCCTGTGGTTAAGTCTCCATCCCAAAGTGACCATGGGATGTATGTTACTTCTGGGTTTGTTCAATATGCATGCTCTATCTTTCCTCATCAATAGTTATAAATTTCCCCACCCTTTTTATCAATATCTATGTAATCTCAACCCTTGTGATTGTAAAAAATTTGTTCTCTTCCCTCTTCAGGGAGCTGGTTTGAGACTTGCCCTCTTGTCTTCCTTATTTGGCTGCCTCTCAAACCCTTCCCTGATGCAAACCTGATTTCTCAGAGATTGGCTTTGCTGAACATAGGGCAGATAGACTTGGGTTTGGTTATTGGTTAAAGAATTCTGTGGAGAATCATCTTAATAGAAAGGAGTTTTCACACAGTTTTTATTGTACCTTAAATGGATTAAACATCTCTACACACAAGCTTGTTTATTTGTTTCCTCAAGAGAATGCTCTAAACATTAAACACTATTTTGTCAGGCCCCGATTTACATGGGCATATCATAATTATAATATTCTTTCATAAAGTAACACTCTTGTGCGCACGCACGCGCGCACACACACACACACACACTTCATACATTTACATATGACCAGATGGCTTATGTTTCTCACTCAAGAACCCAACAGGGAGAAAGACCTTCACAAGCATCTTTGCCAGGACTCAAACTGCACCAAGGCCTCAGGGACACTTACCTCACCTTCCTGTAAGCTTCTATAGGCCTTGTGGCTGTTTGACTCAAGGGAATCATAAAAATCAGAGCAGGAAATGTAATGAAAAGGAAGAGAGTCTTCTTAGATTCACCTCTCATTGTATTTTGAGAACATTCTTATCTATAGGCAAGTATGTGTATATGCTATATAATAAAATGAAAAATATAGAAATAGAAACACAGAATCTCTATTTTAAGTTAAAATTGGTCTATCATTATAAATTAAGTAGAGTATCTCCAGTTATTATAATCAGAAACTTACTGAAACTATAATGATGAGGTTTACATGTATTAATAAAAAGGTCGTCTATTCAAACATTTATTTATTCACTCATTCAATAAATATTTGCTGAGTGTTCCAGTCAGTGGAGACATGAAGAACATCACATTTAATGGGGAAAGACATTAATTTTAAAAAATGTATCTTATATCAGTTCTGTGAAAAGAATAAATGGAAGATGTTGGTGATGAGAGACATGTTATTTTATAAAAGGTAATCAAAAAAGACCTCTTTGTTAAAATGATATTTTAACAAGATGTGAAGAAAATATCCATATACATATGTGGATATAAGTTGAAAGACATTTCTAGCAATGGAAACAGGAAGTATAAGGGTCCTAAGATGGACACTACTTAGTTATTATATTAAATATGTAAGTTGCCATGTATTCATTTTTTTGGAAACTAGATAGTGTATTAATTTAATTGTAGATAGATAGTAGACATAATATTTTGTATGGAAGTATAATACATAAAAAATATATATATGGTTGATACTATCTGGAAGGGTGATTAGATTACTGGAAGGAAGACATAGTTATCAGTATTCATTGTCTGAAAATGCCAATAACATTAACATGATTCTGATCTATAATAATTGATGTTTCCTCTATCAGGAAGATTTTATTATGATGATTCCTCTATAATACTTAATTTTCATTGGAGATTCCCTTCCCTTCTGTTATGATTCTCTTCTGAACTTTAGGTTCTAGCTGACATCAGGGATATCACATACAGCTGTGGTGTGTATTGGTGCTCTGTAGGTGATAATCAAGAGATCTAATTGTGATTAGTTACAATTGTATTATTTCAGTGAAATAAACTACTAAAATGAGTTTACCTTTATTATGACTAATAATATGTGCTTAGCCACATTATTAGCAGTCTACTATATTTAATTATCAATGACAGATGCCCCAAGGGAGAACACATGCTTCAAAATAACAAGAATACAAGATTTCCAAAATTATAGTGATAATAATGACTATAATACCATTTCACTTATCATCATGATATGAGATGTAATAGGTACGTTGCGAGCTAAAAATGAGATGACCTTTTTTAATTCCATAAGAAATACAGGTTTATTGATTTTTAAATCAGCATCTATTTGTTAATTAGGGATCATTTGTTAAATAGTTGAATAACTTTCTAAAAATATTTTACAATTTTGACTATCTGGTATTGAGGAATGGAAATAACTGTATCAGAAGGATGATGGTACCAGGAATCATACAGAACCACAGCTGAAGAGGTCTCAAGTTAGCCAAAACCTAAGGTAGAAGACCTAACCCATAAATGTAAATGAATTCAATCATGACTGAATACTTCTTTTACCAAAGTTATCTTCAAACATCTGGGATTTGAGAGACAGAGTTCCACATTAATATTTTATTCTCCATCTTATTTTTCTGTTTTGTTACAGAACTAAATTGAGAAGTGATTATATCTTCCCACAGAAATTTGTTCACCAGTAATGATTTCATTTTATACATTGTAACCTAACAGTCAATAAAGAACAGTGTTCATTCGAAGAATTGTTTTGCATTTTTTCAAACATTATGATTGAATTGTCTACTATGTTATACAAATCTGGCATGTGACTTCATGAAATTTTACTTCATTAGAGACTTATTAATAAAAGCATACAAAATGGAAGGAGATAGGCAGGAAGTGAAAGTGAAATCATGTCTTAAAATCTCAGTTTTACTTACAAGTACATAAATTGTTCAGTGAGTTATCACTATAATTACTCATTTAAAAAGTCAGTTTTTATATGATTGTCAGTCTCTATATATGCCAACATAGGAATACTATTATAAAAATATAGTGCAAAGTGTATAACCTAGAAATTATCTTAATGAAAAAATTATTTTCTGTGAACAAGGGTATCTATAATGAATATTGGCTGTGAGGACAAATGTCCCTCTTGGTCTAGGGTTATCAGAATTTAAAATAAATATGTAACATACTATAAAGTAATGATCCAACCAGAAACAACTTTGAGTTATGTAGTTATGAACAACTGGGTAAATATTTTAAACTGCAGAGGGTAAACTGTAAGACTTTTCCCAACTTTTCCATTGACACTTCTTGATCTCTCTAGAAAAATGTTGGATTAAATTATTCAGGAAGTAGAGAGGAAGAAGAATAGAATAAGGGTTACGATTTTTTCAAGTATTATAAGAAACAATGTAAGGAAGAGTTTTCTAAATTAGAAAAACACTTTGAAAAATACCTCCTCTTAAAAATCCAGGAAAACTGGGGCGCCTGGGTGGCTCAGTGGGTTAATGCCTCTGCTTTCGGCTCAGGTCATGATCTCAGGGTCCTGGGATCCAGCCCCGCATCGGGCTCCCTGCTCAGCGGGGAGCCTGCTTCCCCCTCTCTCTCTGCCTGCCTCTCTGCCTCCTTGTGATCTCTCTCCCTCTGTGANCTTTGAAAAATACCTCCTCTTAAAAATCCAGGAAAACTGGCTTCATGTAAAATTCATGTAAAAAGTTACAAAGAATTATTATAGTCAAACCCCATAAAAAGTTGCTGTAAGGAAAAAAAAGCTGAGAAGGAAAAAGAACAGCATGTCCACAAACAAAGAAAGTATGAAAGAAAAACATGTTCAAAACCTGAAAAGTTTTTCTGTAAAAAAAAACTTAAAAGTGAGGTGGCAAAACTCATGAAAGAATTAGAAATAAAAGCGAAAGTCATTTCAGATATGAAGAATAAATTAAAAAGAACTCAGAATTGAATAATCATAATGGTTAACACCACAAAATAAATATAAAGTGAGACAAAGAAACATTTTAAAAATAAAAATAAAATATAAGAAGATATTTTTTAAAAGATTCAAGAGAGGGTGACAATTAAAAAAGATAAACATTGAGCAGAGTTGAGAAGAATCTCTAATATAGAAAACTAAAACAAGGGATTAGAGCAAATAATAAAATCTATAATTCAGAAAACTTTCCCTAAATTATTATAATGATAATGTTTAAGCTATGTTTAAGCACCATGTGAATCTGGAAATATAATTCACCAGTGACCAGGGCTAAGACATATTTTAGTAAAATTATTGAACTTTAAAGAAAGAGAGAAAAGAAAGCCTGGGTAGCTCAGTCAGTTAAGCATGGGGCTAGATTTTGGCTCAAGTCATGATCTCAGGGTCATGACCCTCATTAGGC
The DNA here is from genome assembly GCA_002007465.1 of Ailurus styani. NCBI lineage: Eukaryota > Metazoa > Chordata > Mammalia > Carnivora > Ailuridae > Ailurus > Ailurus styani. Next base: position 79,153 of record LNAC01001717.1, read on the forward strand.
TCTGTGCTCGGTGGAAAGTCTGCTCCAGATTCTCTTCCTCTCCCTGCCCCTCCCTGCCTTAAATAAAATAAACCTTAAAAAAAGGAAGAAAGAGATAAAGAAATAGCCTTTTGATATTTCACACAAAGAACACATGACTCAAAAGCCATGCAGGAATCCAATAGCGTCTCTGTAGATTTTGAACAGAAATGTTTTATGCCAGAAAAAAAGAAAATGAAGAAAATATTTTAAGTACTCAAATAGAGAAAATGTAAAACAATCATTTTATATCCAGCAAAATTGACCTTTAAGTGTAAAGGGTTCAAGCAATTAACAACATAGAATATCTCAGAGCGTTTTGATTCCATGAGCCTTTCCTAAGGAATCTACTAAATAATGAGCTGCGGGCAATAAAATAACTAGAAATACCTCAACATGAGCCCTTGAAATGGGAATATATAGTTACAGCTAGGATTTACACTAAATACATAAAAGGGAAAGGTATATATATAATATTTATATGGAGATGTATAAAATGGGGAAAAATGAAGGCAGCATATTCAAATAACAAAAACTGTAAAGTTTTTAGTAATCATGACTGTTTTTAGTAATCATAATTACTGGGTGGTAGTACCATTAATTGAGATTGTTTATGTTTAATATGAGATGTTGATACAGACCAGAGAAGACACAGATGTAATATTAAAGTGGTTAAGTAAAAAGTCTGTAGGCCTGAATTTGAATTGAAAATATCAGAACAAAGTATGTATTTCACAACTGTATCACTAAAAAAGCCAAGAAATAATGACTAATCCTGTAGCAATGAGCATCATAGCCATCTAGCACTCAGACTGACATCTTCAAGTGACAGTTTCCATTAGAAGGAAGGAAGGGAGGGCACCTGGGTGGCTCAGTCAGTTACGCAATAATGGTAGGACTTGATTCAGGCTTAAGTCATGATACCAGGGTTGTGAGATCAAGCCTCCAGCTTTGCATTCAGTGTGTAGTCTGCTTGAGATTCTCTCCTTCTCCCTGTCCCTCCCCCCACTCATGCACACACATGTACTCTCTCTCTTTCTCTCTCAAAGAAAATAAATAAATAAAATCTTATTAAAAAAAAAAAACAAAAAGGAGGAAGGGAGGAGGGAGGAAGAAAAGCCTAGCGTTTCTTTCAGGAACGACCAGCTCCATTTCTGTGTTAGGAGATACACAAGCTGATTCTGGGACATAGTGATATACCAAATAGAAAGGAATGTCTCCAGGTTTACTAGGATCATATAAGAAAAGACAAAGCAGTGAAACTGTAGAAGGTCCCATTCAACAAGATGGGGGAACTTGGACTTCAGTGAGCTAACTATTGTAATTTATTGAAACCACCAAAAGTTTTTAAACCTATGAGATCAAGAAAATAAATTAATTGGTCATCTTTTGAGTATGATGGAACCAAGAAATTGAAAACTGGATAAAGCGAAAGATCATTTATTCTGCACTTCCTCTATAAATACTATGATTGGGTTACTCTGTCTTACACGGAGAAAATTGTCTCCTTGTGAAATTGTGCCAACTACAAATTTAAATTTAATGATAGAGTTAGATATCATCATCTTACAGCTACTAAATGAATTAATGGGCTTAGATTTTAAGGATCAGTGGCTTCTAATAAATGTTTTTAGAAGTGTGAACCAGACATCAGAAGCCCCTGATGAAAGAACACAGCACCTATAATCTCTCCAACATGATTAAATCTGATTCTGATCAAACCTCTTGATCCAGCTGTCTGCTTTGTAGGAAACACAGAAGACAGAGAAACCTGGTGAACTATTCCATGAATATTAATCAGTAAAATTCAGACTGGGAAAATCTACAAGTCACAAAGCCCTGGGTCTTCAACAGATAAATTGTAAAGATAACAAAGATTTGGAGGGAGAACCAATAGATTAAGGAGATGTAAAATGTATATTAGGTTTTCAAAACGAGCTAGACTAAATTATAGTGCTTGGAAATCTACACTTGGATGACAAAATTATAAATATACCGAGGAGATTGGCTTTTCGAGAATCAATATGGTAGTTATTTGTGGAGGGAAGAAGGGTCTTTGATTGTGAGGGGGCACATGGAGGGCGTTGACTGACAGTGTTGAATTTTTTGTTTGTGGCTAATAATTCATTAAATATAGTATCTTCTCTGTGATGTTCTGGGTCTGGTTTTTATTTTACAGAAGAAAATTACAACAGTAGTATGTCATGACATGTTTTTGGCTCAGGGCAAATGCAAACAGCAAAACACTAGTTTCCTTATACCTGGGATATCACATGCATTTATATTACCTGTCTGGTTTCTGAAAGACTTTGAGTTTGTGAACTTTGCTCTAGTCTTTCTACATCTTTTATATTGTAGACACTCAGTGAAATTTGTCTTGACCACCTCCTGAGCAGAGAGTTCTATCCTTTCTGTGACTGCAGAAGAATGAATAGCTCATTAACACTCATTTGGGGATTCCCAATGAATGATTGATGATGTAAGTTAATCCATCATACATATCTGAAAAATCTCAAATGTATTTAAAGATCCTTATGAATAGTGGATATATTTTATGCATCTTTGATCATGATAAATGGCTAGCCAGATGTCTTCTATAATAAATATATGCCACTGAATTTATTTTGGTATGCAAAATCTGGATACACAGTGTCTGCTCATGGGAGTATATCAAAGATACACCAAAGATAGCTAAATAGGAAGGATCTTTTCAAAGAGATGTTTCCTAAATGGAAATTATGTATATGCATATATATGCATGTGCATCCTAATTATAATTTGAATCTAGTATGATTTTATAGGAATATAAAATTCATATATCTCTATACATGCATGTGCATATTTCAAAACTTAAAATTGAATACAGAAAGTTAAACATCAGCATCATATCAATAACAGCACTATAAATATAAACAAATATTAACAATATAATGTAGTTAGGTTTTTAATAAAGACAATGGACTAAGGACCAACACAAGGTAAAAGTTACTCAAAATTGGGTTCTCTTGGAGAAGGGATTATAAGAGTATATAAGTTAGGACAGTTTACAAAGATATTATGATAAAAAGGGTGCTAAAGGGGAAACATCAGAGATTTCTTATATGAATATTAATATGAAGCATAAAGTGTTGTGTAGGTAACATGAAAACAATTAAGATGGAAATTTAGAGGACAATAATTTCAGATATTTTGGAGAATAAAAGGAGAATACAAGTTTGAAAGGACATAAAGGTATATCAGCTTACATGTTCTGTGTTCAAATCCATTATAAAAAAGGTAACTTCAAGTAGAAAAGGGTAGAGTCAAAGTTACACCAAATAATGTCATAATGATGTTACACACAAAATAGCTATGTTCAATAGCATGGAGACACAAGTAAAATAGCTAAAAGAGAATAGGATATTAAGATTCTTTCATAAAGGGGAAAATATAGTTAATGATGAACAAAGTAAAAAGTAAATAGTATTCATTTGGAGAAAGGATATATAATTAATACAAGTTGAAATGAGACAAAAAATGAATTTAATGTGGGGCGCCTGGGTGGCTCAGTCAATTGAGCAAGTGACTCTTGGTTTTGCCTTGGGTCATGATTTCAGGTTTGTGGCATCAGCTCTGCTCAGGGTTGGAGTGTGGAGTGTTCAGTGTGGAGCCTGCTTGAAATTCCCTCTCGTATCCTGTCTCTCCTCTCTCTCTTTCAGATAAATAAATAAAATAAAATATTTTTTAAAAATGAATTAATGTATTCAAAATTTATTTCAAAGAAGAGTTAGAATGAGGAGAATACTTAATGGGAAGATTTTAAAACTGGGAAAATAAGGATAAACTTAAAAAAAAACCTAAGAAAAAAAATACACAACATGCCCAATATATTATCTGACTCTTATAGATGCTCAATGAGGACCCTGTTGTTAATCATTGTTAATAATGAGGAAAATAAGTACTTACAAGAGGAGTTTGGTATTGGATTTTAGTTTTCGGGAATAAAATGAACTAAAATGTATAAACTGGGGCTGCTGGGTGGCTCAGTCAGCTAAGCATTTACCTTAAAAAAAAAAAAAAGCATTTGCCTTCAGCTTGGGTCATCACCTCAGGGTCCTGGGATGGAGCCCCACATCGGGGTCTCCACTCGGTGGGGTGTCTACTTCTCCTTCTCCACCTGCTTCTGCCCTGGTTTGTGCACTCTCTCTCTCTCTCTCTTAAATAAATAAAATTAAAAATAAATAAATAAGTGTATAAACCAAAGACAATAACTGAATGTAATACAGAATTTTCTTTAAAAATATATTTAGTTCTTAATATAATTTTTGATTCATCAGATGAAAAATTCAAATGATTTTATCTGAAATGAGAAAAAGTCAATGACATGCACATTTTTGTCAAATTTCCTGAAATTGAATAATTTTATCCACTTATTTTCTAAATCGGTTTTCTCAAGAACAAGAGCAGGAACTCCTCCCTCCATGGTCCCCTTTATTCTTCCTTGGCTGCAGAGGTCCCAGGGGAGACTACATGGATGGAAACCGCATGGCAAGGTAGGACTTTTTCAGCTGTGGTCCACTGCTGCACTGGGTCCTCAGGACTTAGCTGGGAAGGGCTGTCTCAGGGCAGAGGAAAGAGGAAGTGAAGACACCACCCCATGCAGAGTAGATTTTATGAAGATGCATGTGAGGGGGTGGCTCCTCTGGGCTTCCGGATCTATTTGGGCTACCATTCCTCTTCTTTGCTTCTCCATTTCCTTGGGTTTTTTCGATCCATCCTTTATGTTTCTCATGACAACTCTATAATTCTCCACCTCACAAATAATCTGCTTGGCCCTTTTTGGAAGTACCATATACAATAGAATCCAAACCACCCTGGCTGAAACCTAGACGTGCCCCAAAGAGCATAGTGGCCCAGGAGAGATGGTGATACATGAACTCCCTGCTGGGGAAGGTCTCTGACTCAAAAAATGAGCAAAGGAAAATATAAAAATGTTGAACTGTTCATGTCCAAACAGGAGACAGTTTACATGCTACCACAAGCCCATTAAAAGCAGTTAGGGGAAAGTTTAAGAGAGTGATAATTATAAATAGTAAAAATAGCAACATTTAATCATAAAGATGATCTTCCACATTTATACACATTTATTTAAGTGTATCATGTTATGTGTGCATAGGACTTTGCAATTTATAAACCTTGGACATATTTTGTTCTTCTTATTATTTGGGAGTTAGAGGAGACAAGTGCTATTTACATGTCCCTAAGTGGGATAACACCTACCCCCTCCCTTGTCTCAGTGAGATTGAGATTTAACTCCTCACTCTGTCACTATTTAGCGATATGATCTTGGATAATAATAATGAGTCACATTTCCTGCGTGTCTAATAATTGCCTGATATTATAATAAGTCCTTCACATGTACTGACTCATTTAGTTCCAAATCAGTAAAATAGGCTTTATAATTTTCAAACCATTCTATTGATAAGAAAAGTGAGGCACAAGGGGAGCCTGGAAGGCTGTCAGCTCAGCTGTCGACTCTTGATTTCAGCTCACGTCATGCTCTCAGGGTCCTGGAATCAAGCCCTGGGTGGGGTTCTGTGCTCAGTGGGGAGTCTACTTGAGGATTCTCTCTCTCCCTTCGCCCCTGCCCCGTTGGTACTCTCTGTCTCTCTCTTTCTCTAAAAGAAATAAATAAATCTAGGGCGCCTGGGTGGCTCAGTGGGTTAAAGCCGCTGCCTTCGGCTCAGGTCGTGATCCCAGGGTCCTGGGATCGAGGCCCACATCGGGCTCTCTGCTCAGCAGGGAGCCTGCTTCCTCCTCTCTCCTCTCTCTNAAAAAAAAAAAAAACCACAGAAAAAGTGAGGCAATTTGTTGTTGAACTGATTTTGCATCTAGCCATTCTGATTACAAAACTCCTATTCGTAGAGTCTATATTCTACTTACCTTTCTGGTAAGTCGCTACCTTTCTGTTCCTCTAATTTTCTCTCCTATACCAGGAGCTAACAAGGTTGTGAGGAAAAACAGTGAGATACATCATGGAACGTAATTAACATGTCTAGTATATAGTAAATAGTTATTAAATAATTGTGCTACTATTCTATAGGAATCAAAAGCAATTACAACTCAAATTTAAGTTCCAATTTAATTAAATTTAAGAAAATTACATGGCTGAAAGTAGAGTAGCTTGGTCTGAAATCAAAGCTGTACAGACTACAGTCCATTGCTCCAAATCATGTGGAATTTTAACTCTTAATATAGTTTTGTTACAAGATCAATAGCATGACAATAGACGGGTGTGTTTGAGCTGAGAATCTCAGTCCTGGTTGAAGACCAAGGAGTAATACCATGAAGTATGGTGTTCCTTGTGACACCTCACATTCAGAGTGAGGACCTATCTGGGCTACCCTCCTTCTTCTTTGCTTCTCCATTTCCTTGGGTTTTTGTTTGTTTTTTGTTTTTGGTCCTTCCTTTATTTTTCTTATGACAATCCCCTCATTCTCCACCTCCCAAATAATCTTAGGAATTGGTGGGGACATGCTTAAGAATTAGTGGACTGAGGGCACCAGGGTGGTGCACAAGGTTAAGTGTCTGGCTTTTGGTTTTGGTTCAGGTTGTGATCTCAGGGTTGTGAGATGGAGCTCCGCATCAGGCTCTGTCCTCAGAGCTGAGTTGGCTTAGAGTTTCTCTCTCCCTCTTCCTATGCCCCTCCCTGCTAAAATAAATAAATAACGCTTAAAAAAAATGAATTGGTGGACTGATAGAAATAATTGCCCAAGGCGGCATGTTTTTTTTTTTTATTCTTTGCCCCAGGGTACAGGTCTGTGAATCATCCGGCTTACACCTTTCACAGCATTTACCAAAGCACAAACCCTCCCCAATGTCCATAACCCATCCACCCTATCCCTATCCTCCCACCCCCCAGTAACCCTCAGTTTGTTTTGTGAGATTAGGAGTCTCTTATGGTTTGTCTCCTTCCCCATCCCATCTTGTTTCATTATTTTTCCCTCTCTATCCCCCACAACCCCTGACCCTGACTCTCAAGTTCCTCATATCAGAGAAGTCATATGATAATTATCTTTCTCTGATTGACTTATTTCGCTCAGCATAATACCCTCCAGTTCCATCCACGTCATTGCAAACGGCAAGATTTCGTTTCTTTTGATAGCTGCATAGTATTCCATTGTATATATATATACCACTTCTTCTTTATCCATTCATCTGTTGATGGACATCTAGGTTCTTTCCATAGTTTGGCTATTGTGGACATTGCTGCTATAAACATTCGGGTGCACGTGCCCCTGAGGANTCCATTCATCTGTTGATGGACATCTAGGTTCTTTCCATAGTTTGGCTATTGTGGACATTGCTGCTATAAACATTTGGGTGCACGTGCCCCTGAGGATCACTACCTTTGTATCTTTAGGATAAATACCCAGTAGTGCGATTGCTGGGTCGTAGGGTAGCTCCATTTTCAACTTTTTGAGGAATCTCCATACTGTTTTCCAGAGTGGCTGCACCAGCTTGCATTCCCACCAACAGTGTAGGAGGGTTCCCCTTTCTCCACAACCTCGCCAACATCTGTCGTTTCCTGACTTGTTGATTTTAGCCATTCTGACTGGTGTGAGGTGGTATCTCACTGTGGTTTTGATTTGTATTTCTCTGATCAAGGCGACATTTCTTTTGGTCTCTATTGCTTCCATTCACTGCTAGGGCCACTTACTACATTGATGTAAAGGTCTTTGACTCCTGCCTTGATAGTGCTGTCTGGAACACTTCAGTGTGGAAATCAACTGACTCTTCTTCCCAGGAAGCAGAATGTGCTAGAAGTGAGTGCTTGGTTGCTTGGTCTTTCATGTTATTCTGTTACTTATTTCCAGGGGACAAATATTCTGTTTTAGATATAAAGAAAAAAAGAAGTCTTTCAGGTTTCTATAAGAATGAGTACATATCCCCTTCCTCAGAAAAGTATGTCTGTGGCTGCTCAGGAAAGAGACCCAGAATCAGGAAAGTCATATTTGTAATCGGCATGAACAAGCCAGCAATGAGAGAATGCAAAGCTCCTGGTAATAATAATAGTAGAACGTAAGTTTTTCCAAATATTTCAGTAATAAAAAAAAAAGTCACATGCTCTACCAAATATTTCAGTAAGTTTGTTATAGGAAATTAATGGGTATCCTGTGGGTTAGAGTAAACCCACATTATAAACACATCACAAAGGGAATGTTGTATTTTATTTAGGTGATAACCTAAAATAAAACAAGTTTATTCTGGATTTTCCAGTGAACATCTTAAAGTCAGACACTATCAAGTGCTTTATTCCCTTAATTTCTATATGTCATAGATTCATTTGAGATCTAGTAGTTAAACTTATTATGATTGACAAGAAAAGAACTTGGACACCAATGTTTTGGGGTAAAAACGAATGACTTTACTGGTCTATCTAAAATATTGTATGGTTGATTTCTAAAACAAAGATAATGTTAATAAAATGATGAGATTGAGGGGAATGTGATATTATATAAAGCCCTGACTTCTCAATTTCTTCGTGTGGGAAAGGTTTAATGGCTTAAGAAATTGATATTATGATAAGTCTATTTTATAATTTTATGTAAAAATTCATTCGGTATGTATATATTTTTAGTATGTCCTAAATCTGAAGATTTGGAAATTTCATTTATAATAAAGTTTGGAGAGTTTCATGTTATTACAAGACAATTATATTTTTTACGATGCTACAAATTTGAGAATCCTAATAAGATTGATTTGGTAAAATTTTATTATATCCAACCCAATTATTAAATATATCTTTAGTATGAGACTAATTCAGTTTCACCTGAATCTACAAGTTACAAAAGACAGAGTAAAGAATTGGAATTGGAATAAAAAATGAGTAGTGACAGCAAGAAATAGAGGTGTCATTAGCAATTTATGAGAACAAGAGAGAACGAATCTCAGTGGTCAAATTGTCTCAGCAAGATAGCTTGAAATACCTAGTATTTTTTTGAACATGAAAATTACCCCAATATTGTTCTCTCGCTTAAACTTGCTTTGCAAACCACGGAAAACTAAAGGCAAATGAACTGATGGAGAGGGGGAGGAAGAAAAGAGAAGCTGAAACAATTTAAAAACTGCCTAAAGCAACAGAAAAGTGTTTTATTTAAGGTGCTGCATTTTGGAGCTGTCCCTGATGTTTGGTGTGACAAGGGACGGCTGTTGGATTCTAAATTCCAGGTTTTAATAATGAAGTCCGAACAACAGTTGTCTTTGGCAGCCAACTGAGATCCCCTCTTGGCATCTCTCCTCTTTGATTTCTGCCTGGTGGGTGAGACTGAGGGCATTGGAATTCAATGCCCTTCGCGTTGGTTAACTTTATGTGTTGACTTGCCTGGACTATATTCAGATGATAGTGCACAGATATTAACATTATTCTGGGTGTGCCTGGATGAGAGTAACAGCTGAATGGGTAGACTGAGTAAAGCAGACTCCCTTCCCCAATGAGGGTGTGTGAGGCTCATCTAATCCTTTGAAAGCTTAAATAGAAAAATAAATAAATAAAGGCTCGTCAAGAGACCCTTCACTCTCTCTGCCTGATGGTCTTCGAAATGAGACATGGATCGGTCCTCTCCTCCCTTGAGACTGGGAGTGAAACCTACACCATCGACTCTTCCGTTTCTCAGGCCTTCAGACTGCAGAACTTGGAACTTCTCAGTCTCCAGAATCATGTGAACAAATTCCTTATAATAATTTTCCCTACGTAGGTAGACTCTTCACGCTTCTGTTTCTCTGGACAACCCTGACTAGTACAGTAGTGTTGACCAGGAAAACAAAATCTACACTAGATAATTCAATCAACAGAATTTTATATGGGAGTTTAGTTATGAAAGTATTTGGAATAGCTGAGAGAATAAAAAGGAGAAGGTGAGGCCTTATCCGGGGTAGTGCATCATCTCTACCCTCAGACCTAGAGGAACAGAAGGAAAAAGCAGAGCTGTTGGAGCCTAGGAGCCAGGTCATAGGGGAGGAGCAGAAACCTCAGTGGATCTGCCTGATGGGAGTGGGGACTGGCCACACAGACAGAGGTGCGTCCGTTGCTGGTGATACTGTTCGATGCAGAAAAGTAGATAAGCTGAAGGTAGAACATGTCGGAAGAATGTGAGCATATCAAGAAGTGAAATAAAAACATTTAAGCTGTTTTTTGGTATCGATTCCACTGTTTTGATAAGACAATATAGCAGATGTATATACAAAATACAAAATACGAATTGTGCAACGTTGGTGATTCTGAATGCTCTCATATTTGTATTTAAAACAGGCATTGCAGGGCGCCTGGGTGGCTCAGAGAGTTAAAGCCTCTGCTTTCGGCTCAGGTCATGATCCCAGGGTCCTGGGATCGAGGCCCGCATCAGGCTCTCTGCTCGGCGGGGAGCCTGCTTCCTCCTCTCTCCTCTCTCTGCCTGCCTCTCTGCCTACTTGTGATCTTTCTCTCTGTGTCAAATAAATAAATAAAATCTTTAAAAAAAAAAAAACAGGCATTGCAGAATATACAGATAAATAACAAAATTCATGCTAATTATTCTTTCTTTTTACTTAGAACATTAAATGGCAGAACAAAAAAAATCAGAAGTCAAAAGACAGAACAGAAACTGTATATTTTAGTATCTCTAATCATATTTTTTCTACTTTTTGAAGAGGGGCCCTGCATTTTCATTTTGCAGTCGGTCCCACAAATTGTGTAGCTGTCCTTGAGAAAAGAGCAGTGCTAATATCATAGACGCACACGGAATTTGTTTATTTCAGTGGTTCTCAACCTTCAGTATGAGTCAGAATCACCTGAAGAGATACTTTTTAAAGAAATGCCTGGGTTCAAACCCAAAGATTCAGATTCAGTTGGTCCAGCATGGGATGAAACTTTTTTTTTTTAAGTTCCATGGCTAATTCTAATGTACACTAAGGATTGAGTATCACTGATACATATATATATATATATATATATATATATATATGTATATGTATATATGTGTGTGTGTGTGTGTGTGTGTGTGTGTGTCTTCATGCTTGCAAAAACCCTAATTACATATAATGGATAACCTCAACTCAATACAAGGTTATATATTATTTTAATAACAGCTTTCTAGAGATAATGCTTCAAACAAACAGGAAAATCGTGGTTTTCAGATACATTGGCAGGCCAGATAGGGGACACTGGGGATCTTGGAATCTCTCCATTTTCAAATAACATGTTATAACTAAGTATAGAATAGTTTCTGCCTGGTTCTTTAAGCAAAATAAAATCTGAAAACAAAGTTCAAGAATGTACTATTAAACAACACAATAGTTTGCCAATGTATGTATCACCTTAGCCATAGAGAAAACAGATTGTCACTTACGTGTTTTATTGTTTTTGTTTTCTAATTAAATAAATCATGTGTAGAAAGCTTCTGTTGACAAAAGTCTTAAGCATATTCCGTAGTATTTAGATTCACAGTTGGCAGAAGGGATTGTATTTGTGTGCTTGTCTGTATGTGTGCACACCCTGTCTCTAGAGCATCTTAACAAGGATATTACTGCTATCCTTTTTTTCCCCCTCTCCCAAAGGATGAGAAGCTAATGTGATAAACCTATGTTAGGAATTCAAGAGATACTCATGGGTGAACAAAAGAGTAGCTCTTTCACAAAAATGTAGGGAATTCTTGAAGTGTATTTTGAAAACAATTCAAATGTTCTTCCTCTTCTCAATAACATTGACCCCCTAAAATTTGCATTCAACCCTATGGATAGCATAAACCTAAGAATAGTGTTTACTCTTTATTGCAAAGTAGGGGTTTCATTAAAGTTATTTTTAAAAAATGTTTTTAAAACTTAATTTCACTAAATGCCTCTCCTATAAAAAAATTAATAAGAGATACAAAAAAATATTAGAAGTTTTACAGGCAAACAAGTGTGGGGAACACTGAAATGGAGTCCTATCTGGTTTTGGTTGGTTTTTCTGTGAGGGCTTTTTCATAGCTTATAACATGCAAATATCATTATACATCTCCAAAATACTCTTGGAACAAATACTAGAAATATTCTTTTTTTTCTTTCCAGGCACTGGCATTATTTCTCACTGAAGTAAAAGTCGTTAATTCATTGGACAATGTATCTTGAATATCTTGTATTTTGAATATGCCTGCACCCAGGCCTATGGTCTTTTCCATTTGGGATTCAGTGGGTAAGTCAGGTTGATACCAACAACTATCTTCAGTTCAAGGGTGATGATGGAGGGAAGCTCTTTCTGGGCTTCAGGTTTAAGGTCTATTCTCTCCTTTATCTTTATTAGATCATTACACTGAATATTTGATACCTAGCTTGACAGTAAGCATCACTACACCTTAGTTCCTTCTTGTCTCATCCAGACAACCTGTTGAGTGGAGGTTAGGAAGGAATATTCAATGTGTTCTACTGTGTGGTTTTAAGGAATATTTTAGTTACCATAAGCCAAACTAAATTGATTTTCTAAGAAGTAGTTTTTTGAAGTTCTTAAAAACATTCTAGATCTTTTGATATAAATGCTTTGAGATAACTTAGTGAAATCAGCAGATTTATAGTTGTTGCTTTTAATTTTTTAAAATAGTATATGTGTTTACAAAAGANGTGTGGTTTTAAGGAATATTTTAGTTACCATAAGCCAAACTAAATTGATTTTCTAAGAAGTAGTTTTTTGAAGTTCTTAAAAACATTCTAGATCTTTTGATATAAATGCTTTGAGATAACTTAGTGAAATCAGCAGATTTATAGTTGTTGCTTTTAATTTTTTAAAATAGTATATGTGTTTACAAAAGATTTAAAAATGCAGATATGCATAGTGGACACTGAAAATCCTCTGTAATTACAAATTTCATAGATGACAAGTGAGTACAAACACTTCCAGAGAGTTCACTACAATTATATACATTAGATATGTGTATGTGTATGTAGGTAAAATCAATCACATAAATAATCTTAATTGCTATTATTTGGTATATGTAAACTTTATTTTTTAAAAACCGAGTTTCACATTTTTTTATTATATTGTGTTAGTCACCATACAGTACATCATTAGTTTTTGATGTAATGTTCCAAGATTCATTGCTTACGTATAACAACCAGTGCTCCATGCAATACATGCCCTCCTTAAGATTTCCCTTTCACATCAATAGGTTTCTTTTATCTGTAATTTATTTTAATACTGAAATTATTTCCCCCACACTATGTACCTTTTCATCATATCCACAAAACTTCACTTCAGTAGAAGCTCTAATGGAATAAAAAATATGCTTAAATATTTAAGACATACAAAGCTTCTTTGATTATATTCATAAACTTGATTCATGAATTCCTATTCTTTATGACTTACTTATGAAAAAAGGAGTTTATTCTCAAATTTAAAATAAATTAACAGTAATGAAACAAGATGGGATGCAGAAGGAGACAAATCATAAGAGACTCCTAATCTCACAAAACAAACTGAGGGTTACTGGGGGGGTGGGAGGGCAGGGATAGGGTGGATGGATTATGGACATTGGGGAGGGTTTGTGCTATGGTGAGTGCTGTGAAAGATGTAAGCCGGATGATTCACAGACCTGTACCCCTTGGGCAAAGAATAAAAATAATTAAAAAAAAACAATTGATAAACTGTAATGTTGAATATAAGCCAAAAGAAAAAAAATAATTTATTAAAGCTTTAATATGGAATGTAAGGATTGATAAGTTTGGTATATAGGAACTTAAAAGCACATTTAATTAATTTTTGCCTCCTTAAAAGTGTAACCCAATAAAGATAACTTANCAATTGATAAACTGTAATGTTGAATATAAGCCAGAAGAAAAAAAATAATTTATTAAAGCTTTAATATGGAATGTGAGGATTGATAAGTTTGGTATATAGGAGCTTAAAAGCACATTTAATTAATTTTTGCCTCCTTAAAAGTGTAACCCAATAAAGATAACTTATTTATCAAAACATAGCACCTTCCCCACACAAGAGGTAAACACTGGAGGTATAGAAGACGGTGCGTGAATGCTTCCAACTCAAAAAAATTCAGGGCCAAAGTTCAGAGTGAAAATAAGTGGGTAGTCCTCCAGTATATTCCTTCTGAGATTATACTGGACAACCCTGCTCTATCTACCTTGATTGACGTTCTTAAAGATGATCCCTATCGATTAAGGAACTCATTTCAAATTAAATGCTCACACTGTCATACAGGAGAGAAGAAAGTCTGCAGACAATGAAGCTACAGCAATCAATCAGCTTTCTATCTTGGACTCAGAACCTGTGTGCTCTCTTTGCTCTTTTTAAGTAAAATTGATGTCCTTGAAAGTAGACATGAATTTTGAATTATGACTCTTGAAACAACTAATAAAATAAGGTGACTTTTGTTTTGAAGAAACTTGTCTGTTATTGCTTGTATTATGAACATTTGAAAACCCCAAAACTATATGCTAAGCAATGAATATGATGTCCACATTATACAGGAATATAGGGATAATACATTTTCTATTCTTCTTCCATTATTTTTTTAGTGCGTTCTTATGACATAGTGGTGTTTTATACTTATTAAGTCATGCACGTTTTTGAAAGGAATGTCAAAATGATACAGAGGAATATTAAGACTTTTGAGAATTGGAGTGAGTAATTTGCAGCATCCAGTATAGAGCATTTACATTAATAGGAGATCAAAATAGTTTGTCAGTTTAATTCAACAAATATGTATCTAAACTCCTACAATATGCCAGATGATGCATAAGGTTAGGGAGGCAAAAATCAATAAGACATAGTTACTTTCCTCGTTGAGTCAGGAAGGTAAACCCCAAAGGTGGGTACAATAATAAAGAAAACATGATAATTCCTTGTAAGAGAGAAAACTAGACAGAGACCTAACCTGACCTGTAATTAGGTATTTTCTGTGTTTTCACGCAAGCCTAATGCTTACACATTTTGAAACATACTTAGCTACCTCATGTGCATGTCTGCCATCTCCTACTCCAGACCTTTCTCCTTATGGTGTCCCTAACATCCTCAGTGCTTTTCCTTCCATTTTTTGAGAACCTTAAATGTTGCTTCTGTCCTTAGGAGGCAGCCAGGTCTATTGGTAATTTACCTTGAGTCTCAGAGCTCCAAGAAATCCAAGGCTCACCTCTCTCCACCCCCTGTGTTCTGCATGCAGCATCTGAGGCCCTAAAACCTTAAGTTTTCCATACTTTTCTGAAGTCGCACAGGTTTGAGGGCAAAACAAAGATTTAAGTACTTTAAATCTCAGCTCAGACTTCTGGGAACTACTAATTTAGTGCCAAGTGGAGGGAAGACTAATAAGAACACAGTTCCAGAGGTAAAAGGTAAGACTTTAAGGACTGAATTTGGAAAGTATTCAATGTTAAGAGTTTCAAACATTTAGAGTCAAACCTCCAATACACAATGGCCATTCCCATCAATAGATAAAAGGCCGTAGACTACCTTTTTCCTCCTTCTCCTTTGTTCCCATTTTCACTTTTGATGTTCTATCTTAGTATGGTTTTGCTAGAAACAAGCTGGGGTAACTCCTGCTGGACTTCATTTCCAGCTTTTAAGTACTGGCTGTAGGGCAGGCGATACTTCAAAGGAAGTCTGTCTGAAGAGATATCAATCAACCCAGGCAAAGAGACTCAGTCCACAGAGAGAGAGGAAATTGTTCCTATCAGGAGTGCTCAGCTAAAGAGAGAACAAGCAGGTCTGCAGCTGAAAACCCCCATCTGCATTAGTTTTATTTAACTATTTGAGAGTTGAAATGGGAATAAATGAAGCTTGCATCTAAACTGTAAAGATTGAATAAGCCTAACTGAAATGTTCGAGAACAGGTCCACTTCTAAGTGATCTGGGAGCAGAGAGATGACTCTCCATTCAAAGCATATGCCTTCTACCTAAGTGTTCTATGACACAATGTCAAGTTGTGTTAGGGCAACAGATCATACCCTGGGGGTGCAAAGAATCCATGGGCAGAATTCACAACAAATTTAAAGTTCTAGGTGGGTTTGTATTTTTAAACAGCTTATTTTTTTCACTAACATCTAGGTAAAGTTCACATTTGCTTCAATTCTGAGTGTTGGCAACAACCCACCACAGTGTTAACAATCTCTGTTATTTTCCACCAGCCACAATCACAGATATTTCCAAAGCATGTTGTAAGTATCTTGAATTATTCTGGGGTAATTGCAGGAGTAAATCAGACCCTCAATAAGATCTTTTTATTTAATGAGTTAATAAAGAAGGAAGAATATGAACATATTAAATTTATTAAAATATAATAATAACTAAAGTTTGGTTTCCTTTCAATCTATATTACACTTTATGCATTCAAAATATTATAACATTATTTTGAATCTGAGAAGCAGATGAGCAGAACACTGTTCTAATGGTCAAAACACACATTCTTGTGCATTACATTTCACTTAGTTACACAAATTAAGCACTTGCATGAGACGTTCTGGGGCCTCAGGAATGTGGGTGAGTCCATTGACAAGCTGATTTACAGAAGCAGATGTTGTTGACTTACCCATGAAGGCAGCTATGTGTGTACAACACAGTGTACACATTTAGTTGGCAAACTCGAATATGGTTCAGGGAGTTATTAAGGGAAAATATCTAACTCATGGGGTGAATTACAGCAACAGGAATAAGTATGGAAAGAAGGAAATCCTTAAAATGGGATGTCTCTGACATTGTCTTAGTTCTAGATCATCATCTCATTCAAAGAAATTAACTCCAGTCAGCAGCATCATTGGCATAATTGGTCAAGATCCAGTCACTCTGACACTGAAAGGGAAACATATTAAACATAGATTTGCATTAACTAAACCCTGAATAAATCCTGTTGATAATAATTTTAAAATATAATTTTGATTCTGAGGAGGAGACCAAGGTATTTATTGAGTGAAAACTCTGTGCAGAGACTATGCTATGTTCTTATGTGTATTTATCTCATTTAATCACTATAATAATCACATGAGGAATATTTTATTATTTTTCCTCCATTTAACTGGGGAAGACACTGAAACTAGAGAGATAAGTAATTTTTCCAAAGTCATTGTCTTGGTTGGCTTGGTCTGTCATAACAAAATACCATAGACTGGGTGGTTTAAACAACAAAAAGTTATTCTCACAGTTCTGAGGCTAGAAATCTGAGATCGAGATGCCAACACGATCAATTTCTGGTGAAAGCTCTCTTTCAGGCTTCTGAACAGAAACTTCTTTGGGTCCTCACATGGCAGTGGGAGGGGGAGGGAGAGGAGGGACAGAGCTCAAACTCTGATCTGTATTCCTCTTTCATAAAGATACTAAGGGCACCAGAGTGATGCAGTCTGTTAAGTGTCCAACTCTTGGTTTTGGCTCAGGTCATGATCTCAGGGTCATGAGAGCAAGCCCAAAATGGGGTTCCACGCTCAGCACAGAGTCTGCTTAAGATTCTCTCTCCCTCTCTCTTTCCCCCTCCCTTCCTCAGTGCACGCTCTCTCTAACAAATAAATAAATCTTTTAAAAAATACTAATTATATTAGTAAGGATTAAGGCTCATCCTTATAATCTTATTTAACCTTAGTTACTTTCTAAAGATTGTTTCTCCAAATACAGTCATACTGGCAGCTAGGGCTTCAAGACATGAAATGTTGGGAGGGGGCATAATTCAGTCCATAGCATCATAAAATAGTAAGTGGAGTTGTCAGAAACAGTTTAATTCTCTTGGAGTCCAGAAATCATAGCTTTTAGTGCTCCAACAGATACTATTCTAGGACCAGAGTCAAGGGGTTCTTAGGCAAATAGAGTCCCAACAAAAGCTGAAGTGCTAAGTACATAAAATCAAGGGGAGAAGGGGCCGCAAACTCCCTTGAATGACCGGTTATCCCATAGCTCTGCACCACATGACATGGCTGATTCTGAGGTCGTCATTCAGCTCAGATTCGCCCCCCACTCCTGGGAACATCTGACAGTGTCTGAAGACATATTTGGTTGTCACAACTTGAAAGGATTGTACTGCGGGCATCTACTGGGTAAAGACGGCTGAACTATATCCTACAATGCACAGGACAGTCCCCCACACAGAGAATTATCTAACCTAAAATGTCACCTAGTGCAAAAACTGAGCAACCTTAGACTGTTTCCATTTACTTCACAAAGTTTTTTTTCCCCAGAAGTGGGTCATATTTTGAACACTACCTGCTGATAGTGCAGTTGATTGATCAGAATGGCCTCAGCACACGGAGTCAGGCTATGCCTGTATACAGCATAGGGGACTCCACATTAGAGGGCCTGAGTGAAGCACATGCTAGTGCAAAGTGACAAAGTGAGAGCAATTAGCAGTGAATCCGTAGATGTGGCTGCTTTTCATTTTTTTTTCTTCAAGATTTTATTTATTTATTTGACAGAGAGAGAAATTACAAGTAGGCAGAGAGGCAGGCAGAGAGAGAGAGGAGGAAGCAGGCTCCCCGCTGAAGCAGGGATCCCGATGCAGGCCTTGATCCCAGGACCCGGAGATCATGACCTGAGCCAAAGGCAGAGGCTTTAACCACTGAGCCACCCAGGCACCTGTGGCTGCTTTTCAAAGGCTTACAGATCGTAAATGTTTTCCATCAAAAAACATAAAATTTACAATACAGCATTTCAGATTTTCATGTGTCATCAACATTTAACACTTTCAGATATTGTAGGAATCCTCTGGAACAGCTATGTTGTATCACCAAAGTCTATTTCCATGAGCCCTTTGACAGAATATGTCAAGTTATGATAGTCTATGAAAGTAAATAAAAACATGTTCGGTTACCTACTTTCTTGCCAGCTGTTATAATTCAAGATTAACTACTAATAAATCCATGGTTTCCACAGGAAAATAATTGGGCAATGAAATTCTATACATTTTCTTTTAGCTTTATTCAATGTGAACAATACTGCATTTTTACTTTACAAAGATGATAGAATTTTGAGGTAAGCTTCTCCCCTAAATTGTACTCTGGAATGTATGAACCCGATCTTACTCATCCTTTATGCAAATCCTCAAAGATATAAAGGGACAAAATCGTGAGTAAACTCTGTTCAAATTATAATCTAAACACTAAAATCTACCCTCTATTCAGTAACTTATTCATCAAATATCAGGCAATGATTAATATCTATTTAGCATTATATAACAATGCTGGTTAAAGCCAGTGAAATTTTCAGGGGCTTAATTAAATAATTGACATAAAACATGTATTTATTCCTGATTACTAAAAAAACCCACAATAAGTAAATTGATTTCAATAATTTTAATATTATATCAACTTCATTAATTATTGGAATTCATAAATGTGTTAAAATAGTTGGCAAAAATTGGAGGTTTTTATTGCTTATGAAGAATTTCCTTGCTTATAAAGAACTTAAAAAGTCAATCACACTACAATATTTTTAAAGAACAAGTTGCAAAAATAATTTCATCTTCTCTAGCAAAAATATATTTAGGAAGCTGATTTTTAATATATTTTCTATGATGTAAAATGAAAGCTTTAAAAATGTGTAGGACCTACAAAGGTCTTAAAATGACAACTAAATTACAGGCTATTTGCTATTCTGCCTCTTTTCTTTACTTAAATTACCTCCTAGGTGTCTAAAAAAAACTAACTTTTGCAATATAAGTAATGTTGCCATCTTTCACATCTCAAATATAGAAAGAGGAAACCTATAGTCACAAAACACAAACTTTCTTTCAAAAGCCACTGGAATCAAATGATTATAATTTTATTCCAATGGCAACCATTATTACTTTGTGAAACAAGAGTCCAGGAATCCTGTTGCTAACACAAGACATCTATGTGTGCCTGATGAATCAGACATTCACATTTGTTTCTTTATAACTGAGTCATATCTTCAATCAGGAAAAATGATAATTGAATAATGAGTCAATTATTATTTGCTTACTTGAGTGAATATATTGAATGGATATTAGTATACTAAAATATTCATGTACATTCATAATTAAACATCTGGTCAAAATGGTAGATCATTCATATCTGCAGACAGAGCCTGAGCTTATAATACAATTTCAAAAAGCATATAGACAGCCCTTGCAACTTATTTTACCTTTCCTATGAAACAGAGTCTTAAATAAAAGGTATAGGCACTAATGCTTTACTGGGTTGTACAGCTTTTCAAGGTGTGTGTGGGTGAGGAAAATACTGAAGCCAAGAAGGTGGCTCATTGTCAGAGGAGCCACAACTTCAAGACAAGCTGCAAGGGGCGCCTGGGTGGCTCAGTGGGTTGAAGCCTCTGCCTTCGGCTCAGGTCATGATCCCAGGATCCTGGGATCGAGGCCCGCATCGGGCTCTCTGCTCTGCAGGGAGCCTGCTTCCTCCTCTCTCTCTGCCTGCCTCTCTGCCTGCTTGTGATCTCTCTCTCTGTCAAATAAATAAATAAAATCTTTAAAANGGTCATTGTGGGAGGATAGAGAGAGAATTTATATTCCAGTAACCTCACTCCTTGTTTCTTATTTCCCATTAGTCAAAATTTGTCGCATGGATATTTATGGAATTTTCAGATCGACTCACCTGACCTGTTTGGTGGTTACTGGGCAGACACAAATCCACCCAAATGATGGCAGCAGGAGAGACCCTGGACTCCCTGATGTTAGCCTCTGGAGAAACACTGCTGAGAACAAGGGTTCCAGAGCAGCGGTTGAGGTGGACCAAGCAGTCACATGTCTGGGACAGAGATAGAGCTGAGAAAATTTGAGGAAGCACATTTCTATAATCATATAAGAAGCAAAGATTTGGAAGTTTCATCTCTCATGGTGTATTTTTGTTGTGTTTGCACGTGTATTGTTTCTAACAGTATGGAGTTTAATGGCTGCCCCTGAGAAAGCGACACTGGCAATGTCACCCATCTTTAACCTTGCTGAGCCTTCTGGATATAAAGGGTTGATAGATATAGTCTGCCTTAAAGAACATTTCAGTAGAGTTGAAGAGAGCTAAAATGTTGTTTTTTCTTTAAAGCAATAATTGGCCAAAGACTGCTGACTACTAAAATGGTAACAGAAAGGATAAGTGCCAAAGGATTATAGATGTGATAGGAGATGAATTCAAATGTGTTAGCTAAATCCTTCCAGCAAGCAAGCTATTTTTGGCAATGTGAAGCAACTAATATGCCATTAGGTTATCTATAAGGAAAATAATTTTCCAGAAATCTGAAACAGCTAATGCCTACCAGACAGAGAAAACCAAAACACCCTACAAATGGGGCACAGATTTTCTCATAAAAACAAATATGCTAAATGTGAATAGGTTATTTTTATAGGCACTATACCTCTCCACTTAACAAATGGAAAAAAAAAAGCTAAGTTTTTACATTAGGGTGACTTTAGATTAAAAACTTGTTGATATCTTTAATAGTGTTACTATCTGGCTATATCTTGGTAAAACAAATCTAAATGTTTGATATTTTTTAGAAAGAGCAGTTCATTGAAATTGTTTGAATTTTGTATCCATATGGACATTTAACATAATTTCAGGCGCAGCTCCATGTTTTTAGAAAAAAATTATATATTAGCTTATAATGTATTACATTAATTGGGTAGATGTAAGACGTTGATCTGAATAATTATATTTGCCAGCTCAACATTCAATCGCACATACATGTGGGCTAGAACATGTGAGTTATCATACATGCATACTCTAAGCCACTGGAAATGTATAAATTAATGCCTGAATGCATGTTTACTGAATACACACACACACACACACACACACACACACACATACACATATGCCTTTGTTCCATATTATATATGTAAATATGTACATAAGTATGTGTATATATGTATGTTTTTATATAAACGAAGTAACTTTGAACTTATCAGAAATTTTGTTTTCTGAATTAATTAGAAATATCTAACTCCTAAAATCAGAGACCATTCCTAATTATTTTATGAATTCTGATTTGTAAATTCGTAGTTTGAATTTTCTTTAAATTTCCCTTTTACATAGATAAAATAAACTCTGCAAACCTTCACTTACATGGTGTTATTTTTTACTAACATATTTACTACATAAATCGTGCCAAAAAATATGCCAAATGAACACAATGCCTTTTTGTGAGTCTGAACAATAGCAGTGGGTTTCCTTCTTGCATACCTTTTGTTTAGGAACATTCCTGTTGTTGGTTAGAGAATCAGAAATTCTTTTCGGGACTGTTGCTCAGCATTCCCACACTTTCTAAGACGAATCTATTGAAAAACTAAAATGTACCTTCGACACGTCATTAAAACAGCTCCAGCAGAGGTAACATCAAGACTATGATTCCTTTCCAGAAATAAAGGTTTCCTGTGAGAGCATGTAACAACAACAAAAAATTGAAACAATTTCTATAACAACAAAAATAACTACATATGTTACATGATTGATTTTATTCAATTACTATTCAAAATGTAGTTTTTAACCTGATTCTGTGATAGCTTGATATTGGTAAATATATGAGTATATTCATGAAATGAAACCAAAAGAAAATTTAAGTAATACTTGATTCAGAGGTTTTTATCTTTATTGACAAAAAAAAATGGACACCTAACTGATGATAACAAAAAACAGTGATTAAGGGCGCCTGGGTGGCTCAGTGGGTTAAAGCCTCTGCTTTCGGCTCAGGTCATGATCTCAGGGTCCTGGGATCGAGGCCCGCATCGGNATATTGGTAAATATATGAGTATATTCATGAAATGAAACCAAAAGAAAATTTAAGTAATACTTGATTCAGAGGTTTTTATCTTTATTGACAAAAAAAAATGGACACCTAACTGATGATAACAAAAAACAGTGATTAAAATTAAGGCATCATGATAATTTCCAGCACTCTGGGAAATCTTTTTGTCCAAATACAAATGATTTCCAAAATATACTATAATCCATAAAAAGTTTCATGAAGAAAATATTTCATTCTGTGCTATTCCTGCTGAAGAAACATCAAACACACATGAGTTGAAGGACGATTTATAAAATAATTAGCTTATAATTTTCAAAAGTGTCACTACGATGAAAGTCAAAGACAGAAGCTTTTCCAGACGAAAAATGGGAAAGAGACATGAGAGCTTTATGCAAAGTGTGACTAAACTAGATCTTTTGCTATAAAATATATTATTGGGGAAACTGCCACAACTTGAATTGTGCCTGAGGATTAGGCAATAATATATCATGTTAATTTTCTAATTTCCTGATGCCAAAGATTATATGAATAAAACGTCCTTGTTTATAAGAAATACACACTAAAATAATTTGGGATGATGGGGCATCAAGGTGGCAACTTGCTTTAACTTGGTTTATTAAAATATATAACCAAAAAGAAAATCTTCTTTCTTTGTACTATACTTCACCTATTTTATAAGTTTGCGATTATTTTAAATTTTAAAAAAAGAACAAGTGTAAAATTATATAGGCATATTTAAGAATTTGAAAATATAGCATATTTAAGTAATCCACTTCATAAGCAAACAATAAGTGATATATGCATTTTTAAATAGTTTCAAAATGATGCTTATAGAAGCAATTCCTTGGTTAAGGACTTAATTCTGTTCATACTACAAGTTCCAATATTTTAGGAATAGAATGGAGCTTTCACAGCCTGAGAAAGGACATGTATAGAAGTCTGCCACTAGATTCATAATTACTTACAAAACACTAAAATGCTTTACCCCTAATATATGGAACAATCTAAGGATGTCTGCATTTACCATTTCTGTTCAATAATGAATGCATCAAAATTTCTAGAAAACACAATAGGTTAAAAATAAACTGGCATCCAGAGTTAAAAATAAGTAAAGCTGATTTTATTTACCAATAGGATGATCTTCTATGTAGAAATTCTAAGGAATCCAAGATAAAAATATTATAACTAATATATTAGAAAGGAAACGAGTTATAAGGTATATATTTAAAAATTTAATTACAGAACAGAAAAAATAAATTGTGTCTCTACATATTACCAATAATAATCTGGAAATAAAATTAAGAAAACACTTTTATTTATAGAAGTATCAAATACTAAGAATAAATTTAGCAAACAAAATCCTAGGTTTATAAACTGAAAGCTCAAAGTAGTAATGAATAGTTAAACATAATATGCTATATCCATACAATGTAACACTACCCAGCAATAAAAATAATTGAAATATACAGATACATAGCCCAAATGCCCAGCTGATGAATGGATAAAGAAGATGTGATAATATATATGTAATATGAATATATATGATGAAATATATAATGAAATGAAATATATAATATATAACTATATATAACTATATAATGAAATATTACTATTTATTACTAAGCTATTGAAAACAATGAAATCTCTCCATTTGCAAAAATGGAGCTAGAGTATATTATGCTAAGTGAAATAAGTCAATCAGAGAAAGAAAAATACCATACGATCTCATCTATATGTGGAATTTAAGACACAAGAGATGAACATATGGGAAGGGGGACACACAAAAAAAAAGGAGAGAGGAAAACAAGTCATAAGAGACTCACAATGATAGGAGAACAAATTGAAGGTTGATGGAGGGAGGTGGGTAGGGGATGGGGTAAATAGGAGATGGGTATTAAGGAGGGGTCTTGTTGTGATGAGCACTGGGTGTATGTAAGTGATGAATCACTGAATTCTACTCCAGAAACAAATATTACGCTCTATGTTCACTAAAATTTAAATTAAAAATAAAATAGAAGAAATCACATGTGAATATGAGGAAAAAGAAAAACGGTAACGTATGGGTTGAGATTTCCTATTTATTTATTTATTTATTTATTTATTTATTTATTTATTTTGCATATGAACACAATATTTTCATCATCATTTGTTGAAAAGACAGCTCTCCACTGAATTTTCAGGACACATTTGTTAAAAATCAGTTGGGTGTGTTCGTGTGGATCTATTTCTTGGCTCACTATTCTGTGCCACTAATCTATGTGCCTCTCCTTTTGCCAATACCACACTTTCTTGATTATTATAGCTTTGCAGTTAGCCTTAAAATCATGTAGGGTAAGTTCTCTAACATTGTTCTTCTTTTTCAATATTGTTCTGATGATTCTAGTCTAGTTATATTTCTTTTTTTAAAATATTTTTTATTTATGTTATGTTAGTCATTAGTTTTTGAGGTAGTGTTGTTCCATGATTCATTGCGTATAACACCCAGTGCTCTGTGCAATACATCCCTGCCTTAATACCCACGACCAGGCTTACCCATCCCCCAACCCCTTCCCCTCTAAAATTCTTAGTTTGAGTCCCATAGTCCATAGCATCTCATGGTTCATCACCCCTCTGATTCCCCTCCACCTTCATTTTCCCTTCCTTCTCCTAATGTCCTCCATGCTATTCCTTATGTTCCAAAAACAAGTGAAACTATACGATAATTGTCTTTCTCTGTTTGACTTATCTCACTTAGCATAATCTCCTCCAGTTCCATCTATTTTGATGCAAAAGTTGGGTCTTCATCCTTTCTGATGACTGAGTAATATTCCATTGTGTATATGGATCACATCTTCTTTATCCATTTGTCTGTTGAAGTGCATCTTGGCTCCTTCCACAGTTTGGCTATTGTGGACATTGCTTCCTTGAACACTGGGGTTCATATGGCTCTTGTTTTCACTATATCTGTATCTTTCGGGTAAATATCCAGTAGTGCCTTTGCTGGGCTATAGAGTAGCTCTATTTTTAACATATTGAGGAACCTCCACATTGTTTTCCAAAGTGCCTGTGCCAACTTGCATACCCACCAACAGTGAAAGAGGGTTTCTCTTTCTCCACAACCTCTCAAATACTTATTGTTTCTTGTCTTGTCTTTTTTTTTTTTGCCATTCTAACTGATATAAGGTGGTATCTCAATGTGGTTTTGATTTGAATTTCCATGATGGTTAGTGATGTTGAACATTTTTTCACATATCTGTTAGCCATTTGTATCTCTTCTTTGGAGAAGTGTCTGTTCATGTCTTATGCCCATTTTCTGACTTGATTAGTTGTTTTTTGAGTGTAGAGTTTGAGGAGTTCCTTATGGATCTGGGATACCAGCCCTTTATCTGTAATGTCATTTGCAAATATCTTCTCCCTTTCCGTGGGTTGTTTCCTTGTTTTTTTGACCGTTTCCTTTGCTGTGCAGAAGATTTTTACCTTGACAAAGTCCCAAAAGTTTATTTTTGCTTTTGTTTCCCTTGCCTTTGGAGACATGGTTTGAAAGAAGTTGCTGTGGTCGATGTCAAAAATTTTACTGCCTGTGTTCTCTAGGATTTTGATGGATTCCTGTCTCACATTGAGGTCTTTCATCCATTTAGAGTTTATCTTTGTGTATGGTAAAAGAGAATTGTCAAGTTTCATTCTTTTTTCTATAGCTGTCCAATTTCCAAGCACCATTTATTGAAGAGACTGTTTTTTTTTTCCTACTGGATATTTTTTCCTGTTTTGTTGACCATAGAGTTGAGGGTCCATATCTGGGCTTTCTATTTTGTTCCACTGATTTATGTGTCTCTTTTTGTGCCAGTACCATGCTGTCTTGCTGATCATAGCTTTGTAATATACCTTGAAATCAGGCGACATGATGCCCCCAGCTTTGTTTTTCTTTTTCAATATTTCTTTGGCGATTCAGGGTCTTTTCTGGTTCCATACAGATTTTAGGATTGTTTATTTCGGCACTTTAGAAAATGCCATATTTTGATCAGGATGGCATTGAAAGTATAGATTGCTCTGCGTAGCATAGACATTTTAACAATGCTTATTCTTTTGATCCATGAGGATGGAGAGTTTTTCCATCTTTTTGTGTCTTCTTCAATTTTGTTCATAGGTGTTCTGTAGTTTCTAGAGAACAGATCCTTTACCTCTTTAGTTAGGTTTATTCCAAGGTACTTTAAGGTTTTTGGTGCTGTTGTAAATGGAATCGATTCCCAAATTTCTCTTTCTACAGTTATATTGTTCGTGTAAAAAAGCAACTGATTTCTGTGCATTGGTTTTTTTATCCTGCCACATTACTGAATTGCTATATGAGTTCTAGTAATTTCGGGTTAGAGTCTTTTGGGTTTTCCACATAAATTATCATGTCATCTGCAAAGAGAGAGTTTTATTTCTTCTTTGCCAACTTGAATACATTTTATTTCTTTTTGTTGTCTGATCATTATTGCTAGGACATCTAGTACTATGTTGAACAATAGTGGCAAGAGATGGCAGACATCCTTGTTGTGTTTCTGATCTTAAGGGAAAGGATCTCAGCTTTTCCCCATTGAGAATGATATTTGCTTTGGGCTTTTCAGAGGTGGTCTTCTACAATTGAGGAATGTTCCCTCTACCCTTACACTTTGAAGAGTTTTAATCAGGAAAGGATGCTGTATTTTGTCAAATGCATCATTTGAATGGACTATGTGGTTTTTGTCTCTTCTTTTATTTATATGTTCTATCACATTGATTGATTTGTGAATGTTGAACCACCCTTGCATCCCAGGGGTAAATCCCACCTGGTCATCATGGATAACCCTTTTAATGAACTGTTGGATTCTATTAGCTAGGATCCTGTCGAGAATTTTGGCATCCATATTCATCAGAGGTATTCATCCGTAATTCTCCTTTTTGATGGGGTCTTTGCCTGGTTTTGGGATCAAGGTAATGCTGGCCTCATAGAATGAGCTTGGAAGTTTTCCTTCTGTTTCTTTCTTTTTCTTTTTCTTTTTTCTTTTCTTTTCTTTTCTTTTCTTTCTTTCTTTCTTTCTTTCTTTCTTCTTTCTTTCTTTCTTTCTTCTTTCTTTCTTTCTTTTTTCTTCTTTCTTTTTTAAATAGCTTCAGTAGAATAGGTATTATTTCTTCTTTGAATGTTTGGTAGAGTTCCCCAGGGAATCCATCAGGTCCTGGACTCTTTTTTTTTGGCGGGGGGGCGGATTTTTATCACTGCTTCAATCTCATTACTGGTTATTGGTCTATTCAGGTTGTCAATTTCACCCTGTTTCAGTCTTGGTAGTTTATAGATTTCCAGGAAGGCATCCATTTCTTCCAAGTTGCTTAATTTATTGGCATATAGATGTTGATAATAATTTCTAAAAATTATTTCTATTTCCTTGGTGTTAGTCATGATTTCTCCCCTTTCTTTCAGAATTTTATTAGTATGGGTCCCTCTCTTTTCTTTTAGATAAATCTGGCAAATGATTTATCGATCTTATTAATTTTTTCAAGTAACTAGTTTCTAGTTTCATTGATGTGCTCTACTATATTTCTGGTTTCTAATTCATTGATTTCTGCACTAATCCTAATTATTTACCTCCTCATGTGTGGGTTAGGTTTAATTTGTTGTTAATTTTCTAGTTCTTGAAGGTGTAAAGATAGTTTGTGTATTTGGGATTTTTCTATTTTTTTTTTTTTTTTGAGTGAAGCTGGAATGACTATGTATTTCCCCCTTAGGACTTCCTTTGCAGTATCCCATAGGTTATGGACCAATATGTTTCCATCCTCACTGGTTTCCATGAATTGTTTTAGTTCTTCTTTGATTTCCTGGTTGGCCCAAACATTCCTACGCAAGATGGTCTTAACTTCCAAGTGTTTGAATTTCTTCCAACATTTTTCTTGTGATTGTGAGTTCCAGTTTCAAAGCATTATAGTCGGAGAATATGCAGGGAATAATCTAAATCTTTTGGTATAGGTTGAGACCTGATTTACAATAACACAGTATGCAGTCTATTCTGGAGAAGGTTCCATGTGTGCTTGAGAAGAATGAGTATTCTGTTGTTTTAAGATGGAATGTTGTGTATATATCTATGAGGTCCATATGGTCCAGTGTGTCATTCAAACCTCTTGTTTCTTTGTTGATTTTCTGCTCAGATGATCTGTCTGTTGCTGAGAGTGGAGTGTTGAGGTCCCCTATGATTAGCATAATGTCAATATGTCTCTTCATTTTGGTTAATAGTTGGCATATGTAGTTGGCTGTTCCCATGTTGGAGACATAGATATTTACAATTGTTATATGTTCTTATTGGATAGACCCTTTTAGCATCATATAGTGTCTTTCTGTATCTCTAACTACAGTCTTTAGCTTAAAATCTAATTTGTCTGATGTGAGAATTGCTACCCCAGCTTTCTTTTAAGGTCTGTTGGCATGAGAGATGATTCTCCGCCCCTTCACTTTCAGTCTGAATGTATCTTTAGGTTCAAAATGAGTCTCTTGTAGACAGCATATGGATGGGTTCTGTCTTTTTATCCAATCCGCAACCTTGTGTCACTTCATGGGAGCATTTAGGCGATTCACGTTGAGAGTGATTATAGAAAGATAAGATTTATTGTCATCATGTTGCCTGTGAAGTCCTTTTTTTTTATAGATTGTCTCTGTAAATTTCTGATCTGGATCACTCTTGGAGTCTTTCTCCTTTTATGGAACCCCCTTTAATATTTCTCGCAGGGTTGGCTTGGTGGTCACATATTATTTCAGTTTCTGCCAGTCTTGGAAACGCCTTGTCTCTCCATGCATTCTGAATGATAGCCTTGCTGGATAAAGTATCCCTGGCAGCATGTTCTTCTTGTTTAGTACCCTGAATATGTCTTGCCAGCCCTTTCTGGCTTGCCAGTCTCTGTGAAAGATCTGACATTATTCTGATATTCCTCCCTCTGTATGTAAGAAATAGGCTCCCTTTTGCCACTTTCAAGATTGTTTCCTTGTAGCTAAGATTTGCAAAATGTACTATTATATGTCGTGCATTGGTCTATTCTCATTGACTTTGGAACGGGTCCTCTTTGCTTCTTGGATATGAATGCTTGTTTCATTCCCCAGGTTAGGGAAGTTCTCAGCTACAATTTACTCAAATACATCTTCTAGACCTCTCTCTCCACCCCCTCAGGGACCCCAATAATTCTTGTATTGGAACATTTCATTGAGTCATTAATCTCTCAGTTTGATTACTTGGGTTTTAATTTGTTTTTCCCATACCTCTTCAATTTCCTTCTTTTCTATGATTTTTATCCTCTAGCTCACTAATTCGTTCTTCTGCCTCATTTACCCTGACAGTGAAAGTATACAGTTTAGACTACATTTCATTCATTGCATTTTTAAGTTTGGCCTGATTTGATCTTATTTCTTCCCTAAGGGATTCTATATTGTCATTAATATTTTTCTCAACCTGAGGCATCGCCTTGATAATTGTTACTCTGTAGTCAGTTTCTAACATCTTGGTTATATCCATATGCATTAGTTCTGTGGCAGAGGCCACAGTCTCTGAGCTTTCCTTTGTTGGGGGTTCCTCTTCCTAGTCATTCTGTTGAGGGGTGGTTGAGGGAATGTACAGAGTCTAAATTATTGACCAAAACTTAAGCAAAATGCACCTGCTTTATAGGGACTATAGGGTTGTTGGCTTCTTGTTCTTCCAGCCTGTCTTCTGGGGGAGAGGTCTGCTGTACTGTTACTCAGGCAACCCTGTTTGGGCAGAATTACCCTACCCCCTGGGAGGGGGGGTGATGGGTTCAGTGAAAAACAGTTTTTTGGAGCTTTTGTTCTCTGGCAGCTTTCCCTGGTGGCTTTCTGCATCTCTTCCAAGAGTCAGAGCAGAAGTGACCATATCCAAACCGCTATCTCAAAACAGCAAGATTGCAGTCTGCTCGTCAATGAACTCTACAGGACCACACTGTCTTTATATCTGTCTGTGTTGCTAAAAACTAAAGCCTTCTGGGTTGTACACTCCACAGCACCACTCCTAGCCTTCACTCCCAGGGATGGGCACCCCGGTCATCATGTGCACCCCTGAAACTCCAGGTTTCGGTCTGGGACTGCCCTAAAGTCCTTTCCCTTCAGCTACCAGTCTGCGAGTCTGTTCTCAGTCCCCAGTGTGGGTGGCTTTTGGGTTCTGGGGATGAAGTATCCTGGAGGCTCTCTCCCCTTCCATTTATCTTCCAATATCTCCTGCAGAATCAGGGCTCCCTGCTTCATACCTTGAAACCAACTTCCGGATATATTCTATTTGTAGAGATCCAGATATATATTCTTACATCTCAGCCTGATTTCATGAGTATTCAGAATGGTGTGGTAGATATCCAGCTCAATTCAGGGAACTGGCTGAAATGGAGTCCTCTACTCCTCTGTCATCTTTCCTCACCTCCCCAGAGGAATCTATTTATATACCTATAGATGTTTTATACTCAGACTGTCGATATCTACAAAAAGATCTTGTTGGGATTTTGATTGGGATTGTGTGGAACTGTTATATTAAATTAAGAATAATTGATATGTTAACAATAACGAATCTTCCAATATAATTTGTATACGGCTGATGTGAATGTAAAATAATTCAGCTACACTGGGAACAGTTCATCAGTTTCTTTATAAAATATTAAACATAAAGTTCACATGTGACCCAGCAACTCAAATCCTAGGTTTATACTCAAATAAAATCTTATGACTGTACAAAAATTTTGTGCATGAAAATTCATAACAGCATTTTTCAAAATAGGCAAAAAATGAAAACAACACAATGTTCATTAATTGAAGGGGTAAATAAAATGTGTTATAACCATAAAATGGACAGTATTTAGCAATAAAGAAGAATTAAGTACTGTCATATGCTACAATATGGATAATTCTTAAAAATATTATGCCAAGTGAAAGAAGCCAGCTAAAAGACCATATATAACATGAAATATCCAGAATTGACAAATACAGAGAGATAGAAGTAGATTAGTGGTTGCCTAGGGCAGGGGCATTGAGAGTAAATGGGGAGTGACTACTAATAGGTATAGATCTTCTTTTTGCCATGACCAAAATGTTCTAAAATTCATTGTGGTAACTGTTGAACAACTCTGAATATACTAAAAGCTATTAAATTGTAAACTGTGAGTGAGTAAATTTTTTACTGCATAAATTGCTTCTTAATATATCTGTTTGAAAAGACCTATTTGAGTGTTTATACAGCTTTATTCTTGCTCATTAAAAACTGGAAGCAGGCCAGATATCCTTGAACAGGTGTATAGATAAGCAAACGAGTAAATATAGTCAACATTATTGATTCAGACAATGAAATGGGTCACTCTTGAAATACTTTCTGGTAAGTAAAAGAAGCCAGACCCACAAAGCTATATATTTAAAAATTCTATTAATATGGCATTCTATAAAAGGCACAATTATAGAAACAGTAAAAAAAAAGATCACTTGTTGTTATGCCTTTGAGAAGGGGAAAGATGTTTTGTAAAAGATGATACATAGGGGCTCCTGGGTGGCTCAGTCAGTTAAGCATCTGACTTTGGCTTGTGTCATGATCCAAGGTTCCTGGAATTGAGTCCCATATTGGGCTCCTTGCTCAATGGGGAGCCTGTTTGTCTCTCTGCCTGCTTCTCCTTCTGCCTGCCGCTCTCCCTGCTTGTTCTCTCTCTCTTCCTCTCTCTCTTTCTGTCAAATAAATTAATTAAATCTTTAAAAGGAAACAAAAACAAAGATGATCCATAAAAAAATTTTAGGCCAATAGAACTGTTCTGTGAAGTAGTGTAGTGATGTATGCATGGCTCTATACATTTGCCAAAATCCATAGAATGGTACACAATAGAGTATACTTCACTGTATGCAAATTTTAAAAAATCAGCCAGAGAGTCTGAGGAACCCAGGGTGGGACATGAACCATGACACACTTACCTAGAAGTACTGCAAATGTGTAACAACCTCACTGAAAAAGGGGGAGAAGGAATAACCTGGTCAACAAAACAAGCTTGGCTTAGTTCTGTATGGCTAAAGACAAAAGGAACTCTACACTAAGACTACTCTAGTTGCTACACCTATTTCTCACTTGTTTTTAGGGAAGCAAGTCTGACACTATTAGACTAGGATTAAAAGAATAAGTAAATATAATGAAAATAATAAGAACCAGATTATTACAGTCAGATAAAGAAGCTACAAATGATGAGGGAATGCTATAATAAACTGATTGGCACTATATCAGAATATAACATGTTAGTATGAACTCATCATTTTAGCTTCTTAGTTCTATTTTCCAAGAGAAAGATCTAGAACTCCCTGGAGAAATGGCTGGTTTTAGGTATAATGGACCAAGGGGTACCATAGGATGACTTTGGATCATCTTATAGTGCCAGAAAATGCTTTAAAAAAAGAGAAAGAAAAGAAAAGAAAAGAAAAGAAAAGAAAAGAAAAGAAAAGAAAAGAAAAGAAAAGAAAAAAAGAAAACAAGAAAGCAAGCAAGAAAGAAAATTTTAAAAAGACAGGAATATGTTGAAAGATGCATGAGACAATCAAAGAGATCCTAATGGAACAAGCTAGAAAAGTTTTAACAACAAAATAAATAACATAGATTGGATTATGACCTGATGATAAAATAAAATACCCATGAGGCTACATGGATATAAATGAGTGAATGAATAAATAAGTAGAGTAGAAGGGATAGCTTTTCCTTACAAAAAATCCTAAAATATAAATGGAGAAAGATGAGGAACATAGAAAATCACCATTAGAATACCACAAAAGTAAATGTTGCAGGCAAATTCCATTGACTAATGTTAAAATTAATGGACACAACACTTTAGTAAAAACATAGCTGCCTACCCCTGAAGTATCTTTTTTTAAATGCTTCTTAATTTTTGTGGTGTTTTTTAACACATGTTCACAGATCCTTTGGTATTTCTCCTTCCAACAGGTGGATGGAGCAAAATTTCCCTTTCCTGGAGTGTGACTGCACTTGGTGACTCAGTTTCACAAAAAAACTGTGAAAAGACAGAATAGTAATCTTATAGTCCAGAAACCTGAAGATGTCATTAACCAAGTGATCAAAGTGAACATCATGTTAATATCCTTCACCTCCTAGATGATGTTATGAAGAGGACACTTTACTTCTAGGGAATTTTTTTCCAAAAACTATAATTCCAGAGGAGCGGCAAGATGGTGGAGGAGTAGGAGACCGATTATCATCAGGTCCCAGGAATTCACCCAGAGAGCTATCAAACCATTCTGAACACCTACAAATTCTACCGGAGATCGAAGAGAAGAAGAGCAGCAAGTCTAGGAACAGAAAATCGACCACTTTCTGGAAGGTAGGACGTGCGGAGAAGTGAATCTGCGGCGACGGGAAGATAGACCCGGGGGGAGGCCGGCTGCCGGCAAGGGAGCGAGCAGCGGAGCACAGACTTGGAACTGTGACAAGTCAGCTCCACTGAGGGACGTCGCCCCAGAGACCAAGCGGGGGGTCCC
>LNAC01001718.1:0-58746 GCA_002007465.1 Ailurus styani
AATTCCTGGGACCTGATGATAATCGGTCTCCTACTCCTCCGCCATCTTGCCGCTCTCCTTAGGAAATGGGTTTTTCTGAATCCCAACAATTTATTACCATTGATACAATCAAAATAGAATCCAATAAAATTAACTATAGAGCACAGGAGGGAGAGATCCCATTTATCCCCTGCTATAGTAGTCTATAATGGGGTCAATAGAGATTTTAGCTTAGAGGTGACAGCAAGAATATAAAATGTGTATTAAATGGGGGAAACACTGGGAAAAATATTTGAGGGGATGTGATGAATTAGGTGTAAAAGAAGTTGTGTAGAGAGAGGAGTGGTGATATCAAAAAAGTAAAATGAAGCCAGAAGGCTCTAATGAGTGTGGGAAGCAAGGAGGTGACCAGACAGGATGTTGAGGAGGCAATATCCAATTGGCCCACATGAGCACAAAACTAAAGGTTTGCAAAGGAAAACCAAGCCTCAAAATCATGAGGAAGGTGTTACAGTGGGAGAAATGTGGCACATTTTGTTGAGAACTACAGAAAGAAAGGGACACGAGATAGATCCAGAGCTCAGGGGGCCCACAACTTTTATAACTGAGGGGCACATCTTTAAGAAAAAGGACACATGCAAACACAAAGTTGACTATAAAAATGAATATTTACTTACAGTCAAAACACATTACAAATTTTTAAGGAGTTGATGAGTACTACCTATACCACAATATACTTTAAAAAAATGGCATGACATTTTTAGGTTGAACTTCCAGACACACCTTTTCCCTACAGCCTTGGGTACACAGTTGCTGATCATCTCTTCACAGAAACACAGTTTCATAATAATACCATTTCCCTTGATAGAATAGAAATCTAATTCACTCTTATAAAATGATTGATGGAAATTTGTTTAACTGTTGGTAGTTTAACTTCATCACTGGTTGTCCTTGTAGTAATGTCAAGCTCAGACACTGACACACACAAAGCCTTGACTTCTCTCACAGAGGTCGTCCCTGGTGGCAAATACAAGAATTCTGAGAAATTCTCTTTTTCTCAATTCCTATTAAAATAATTTAAACATAATAGTACACTTCATATTTCAAGTATATCCCTAAGGGGCAAGAGTATCTCTTTGACTACTCAAATTGCACACATCTGATGATCAGAAGGATTTTCCACAGATAAGCTCCTAATATAGCAAATTGCAAACCATGCTTCTTCTCTGGTATCCACATTACTTATGCACCAGGTGCTTTGGGATACACTCACATTGCCATAGGACACCTGGCCTGACAACTTTGTTTCATGAGATCAGATGAATCAGAGTGGGCGGGAGTTGCCCTTCCCACATTACGTTGGCTAACCACAACTTAACTGTACTCAGAAAAGACTGCAAACCATATAAATCGACCTTACCACACTCAACTACTCAACTTTCTCAACTACTCAACTTTCTCAACTCAACTCAACTACTCCAACTATTCAACTTTCCCTTTGCCAAATCCCAAAAGCCCCCACAATAACCCAACCACCAGCCAACAAGAGAGGAAATGGAAGGGGAAAGGTCTGTACTTTGCAAATATTGCAATATCATCTGATGGCACGAACATGTTTCCAGGCTCCTTCTAGGGTGTGGGAAGGAGTGTGTACAATGAGGGACTCTGAAGCTTAAGCTCCATTAGTTTCATGGTAAATCTGCATCTCATTAGAACAGAACCTGGAGGGACAGGCCTCCTTGGGAAATGAGAGACAGAAAAATTACCACAATTAAATTCCAATTTAGGATAATTGGGCTTTTTTCTTGTGGGTTTACAGGGCAGATTTTCTATTTATTTATTTCCTCTTATTTATTTTTATTTATATATCAGCCACTCATTGACCATTTGCTAGCACTAAGGGTATACAAATAAACACGATTCTTGGATCTCTTTAAGACTAGCTGCATGAGACACATGAGAAAGTACTCAACATCACTCAGCATCAGGGTAATACAAATCAAAACCACAGTGAGATACCACCTCACACCAGTCAGAATGGCTAAAATCAACAAGTCAGGAAATGATAGATGTTGGTGAGGATGTGGAGAAAGGGGAACCCTCCTACACTGTTGGTGGGAATGCAAGCTGGTGCAGCCACTCTGGAAAACAGTATGGTGTTTCCTCAAAAAGTTGAAAATAGAGCTATCCTATGACCCAGCAATCGCACTACTGGGTATTTACCCTAAAGATACAAAGGTAGTGATCCTCAGGGGCACATGCACCCGGATGTTTATACCAGCAATGTTCACAATAACCAAACTATGGAAAGAACTTAGATGTCCATCAACAGATGAATGGATAAAGAATATGTGGTATAAATATACAATAGAATACTATGCAGCTATCAAAAGAAATGAAATCTTGCCGTTTGCAATGACATGGATGGACTAGAGGGTATTATGCTGAGTGAAATAAGTCAATCAGAGAAAGACAATTATCATATGATCTCTCTGATATGAGGAATTTGAGGGGCAGGGCAGGGAGTGGTGGGGGATAGGGAGGGAAAAATATGAAACAAGATGGGATCTGGAAGGGGACAAACCATAAGAGACTCTTAACCTCACAAAGCAAACTGAGGGTTGCTGGGGGGTGGGAGGGTAGGGATAGGGTGGATGGGTTATGGACATTGGGGAGGGTTTGTGCTACGGTGAGTGCTGTGAAAGGTGTAAGCCTGATGACTCACAAACCTGTATCCCAGGGGCAAATAATAAAAAAATTAAAAAAAAAAAAGACTAGCTGCATGAACAAACACACTGCAGTGTAGTCAATGGTGGGAGCCCCAGGTGGAGAACAACCAGCTTGCTGGGGTTGGGGTTGCTGTGGGGGCCCAAGGCAGGCTCCCTAAGCCAGTGCACCCCTTGACTATGGAAGGGCCACAAGAGTTTGCCAGGTGAACAAAGAGGACAGATGCTTTCCAGGCAGAGAAGGCTGGGGGCACATGAACCAAGGTGAGATGCAGCGGAGAGTTCAGGGGAAAGCAGTTGGTGTGCCAAGGCCAGATTCCAGGGTGCATGATGGGGGGGGGGCTGGAAAGGAGCCCAGCACAGAAAGAAGAGCATGGCAGAAAGGTCTGGGTGCAGAACAGCTGCAGCAGTGAGCCCACAGACTAAAGGTCCAGAGAAGACAAGAGAGCTGTCTGATGCTGTGATAAAAGTTTTAATGGCTATGTTAGGACTTGATGATAATTTACTGGAGATCGAGTTTGATAAAGAGATAGAATTTCTAATATGAAGGCTTACACTTCATATAACTATAATTTTCATAACCTCATTAAAGAAACTGTTAAGTACAGAGTCAAAGTAGGAGAATCCCCATGACGAAACCCCAAGTACCCATTACCTGGCTTCAATAATAATCAACATTTTGCCCATCTTGTATAAATACCATTCA
Source organism: Ailurus styani (assembly GCA_002007465.1). Classification (NCBI taxonomy): domain Eukaryota; kingdom Metazoa; phylum Chordata; class Mammalia; order Carnivora; family Ailuridae; genus Ailurus; species Ailurus styani. The sequence goes on from LNAC01001718.1 coordinate 3,412, forward strand.
AGAGATTAATTGATAAAACTTATTGTAGAACTCCAATAATTACAAAAGTGTAACAATAATGTATGAATTGATACACTTTGGGTGGTATCTCAGATAAATGAGGAGAAAAGAATATCCAGTTAATAATGGGGGGCAGCTAATTAATCATTTGGGAAAATAAGTTCAATTTATAGCTCCCAGTATATTTAAAAGATGTAATGGGTGAAAAGTTTTTAAATGCCATAAAAATTAGAATAAAACATAACTGCATATTTATCTAATTGTAAGGTTGGAAAGAACTTTCTAGGCATAAATTTAACAGAAAAATAGTTACAAAAGAGAAGATGTACGGTTTTCACCAAAAATATTTCTGGAAAGCCTCCTGCAAATCAATGATGGTGCAAAGTAGATTGGGAGAAAAATAACGAGACCAAAAATAAAGACACATTACAAATAGTTTATTCCTTTACATAATGCATTGCCCTTAAAAATTAACAGGAGAGGGCGCCTGGGTGGCTCAGTGGGTTAAAGCCTCTGCTTTCGGCTCAGGTCATGATCTCAGGGTCCTGGGATCGAGGCCCATATCGGGCTCTCTGCTCAGCAGGGAGCCTGCTTCCTCCTCTCTCTCTGCCTCTCTGCCTACTTGTGATCTCTCTCTCTGTGTGTCAAATAAAGAAATAAAATCTTTAAAAAAAAATTAACAGGAGAATGACAAATATCAATAAAACAAATTAACAAAGAACATGAACACACAAGCCTCAACAGAAACAAGTTAAATCACACAACCATATAGAGGGAAAAAATAACTCTTGGTAATCAAATAAATTACAATGAAACTGAAAGTACACTTTGGCTAATCAAAAGTGTAATTTGGCAAAATTAATTTTTAAAGAACACATTTTGCATTGATGGAAGTACTGGAAATCGCATGCCTTCTCTACCCATAATGGAATGTAAACCACTCCAATCTTTCTAGATGGCCATTTGACAATCAATTTCTTTTCTATTTTTTTAAAGATTTATCTACTTATGAGAGACAGAGAGAGAGAGAGAGCAGAGGGAGAGGGAGACAAGCAGATTTCCCCCTGACTGGGGAGTCCTACACAGGGCTCCTCCCCAGGACGCCAAGGTCACGATCTGAGCTGAAATCAAGAGTGAGATCCCTAAGCGACTAAACCACCCAGGTGCCCCTGACAGTTTCTATCAAGAAGTTTACAAATTAGAAGCACTGACCCATTAATTCCACCCTTTGTAATTATCTTAACATAATCAAAGATGTATACAGAGATATTTGCACAAGGTTGTTGATTATAGTGTTGACTATAAGAGGAAAATGTTGGCAATGTTATAAATATTCAATGGGCAAATATTGAAATTTCTAGTGATTGTGGTAAGTTCATGCATGGAATATGATGCAGCTATTAAAAAATCACATTTTCAAATTCTTGAATGACATAGGCATTGTTCCTAATGTATTATGTATTCTGAAAATTATAATTGCCTCTTAGAAATAGGAATCTGGATGACTATTTTTATTTTACATACTTTTCTGTGTTTTCTACCATGAACATGCATTACATTTATAATCATAAAAAGAAAGGCCTTTTGTTTATGGAAGTTCATTTTTTTTGTATTCTGCTCCTAAAATGATTTCAATATTGAAGAAGGAATAGACTCATTACTTCACAAATATGAAGAGCAATATCAAAATCCATAATGTGAATATTTGTTTGCCTGGGGGGCACACTTTTGCAATCAAGAACTGCACAAATGAATAAAGAATGCAGCATGCTTGGAGACCGGCGGTGTACTTTGATTTCATGCATAATATCGAGACATATATAGTTATCTCTGAAATATGACCTTAGTGCCCAGCTTTATGAATCAGTTTGCTTTTCTAGTTTATGTTTCACCATGCATATGTATTGAAGTATGTCTGAGCCCTCAAGGAAAAGGAAACCTACTGTGCTGGGCCCCTTACAGACATTTTTCTAGCCTGAGATGGTTGCTTCCAGAGATAGGAAACATTTCTTTCTGGGGTGATGTTTCCAGGTTTTAAATAATTGTGCAAGACAGGATAGTCAGGTAAAATCTGATTGTCTGAAAATTCCTCTCCTGGGTGCTCCCCTTCCAATCCTGAAGGTGAGCATTTCCATTTCTTCCAAGTTTCTTCTCTCTGTTTTGGACTTCGTTAGTTCCTTGAACTTTTCCACATACAGTGCAATTTCTCAAACTCTTCCTCTGCTGATATGGTCACACTGCCCTTCTCCATTGTCTGGAAGTGTGGTACCAGATGTGTGCCTGGTCTTCAGATATGATTTGACCTGTGCAGTGTGCAGGGGCTCTGTCCTCTCCCTGGATAGAAATAAACGCCAACAGTGCAGGCCAAAGTTGATTCACCGGTCTTCTGGCAGTTCCAGCGGGCACACCTCATGCATGGAAGTAGGGTCAACAAAACAAAAGAAATAAAAAATCTTCCCAAGGGCCTTTCATATAAAGCTTTTGTATCTAATACTCAGGCTGCCATAGCAAAATATCACTGAACAGGTGGCTTACACAACAGAGATCTATTTCCTCACAGTTCTGAAGCCTGAAAGTCTAAGATCAAGGTGGCATCCCATTCAGTTCCTGGGGAGAGCCCTCTTCCTGGTTTGCAACCAGTCACCTTCCTGCTGTGTCCTCACAGAGCCTTTTCTCTCTGTGCATGAGGACAGAGAGTGTACACTCTTTCTTTTCTTGTAAGGACACTAATCCTATCAGATCAGGGCCTTGACCTTAGTTATTTTGTGAAAGGCTACATCTCCAAACAGTCACATTAGAGGTCAGGACTTCAACATATGAATTTGAGGGGGACACAGTCCAGTCCATAGCACTTTTGTACAAAAGTCAAGAGAAATTCATCTAAATGTTTCCACCCTTGCCTACCCACAATTAAGGCCCCACAGAACAACCAGAATGATCTTTAAAAAAAAAAAACCACCACAAGTCAAATCAAGTCAACCACGGTGTTCCAAACTACCCCAAGATATTCCCTTTGTACCCAAAATAAAATCCAAACTCCTGATGGTCTCCTACCAGCCTTGTGTCATTTGGCCTTGCTCATCTTCCCAAGAGCCCCTCCTCCCTCCAGCCCTATCTCACTGCACTCCCCAGACTGTCCTTCCATCTGTCCTGTATCCCCATCCATCCTGTCCCATCCCATGGTCTTCCCTGTAGACTCTTGCCTGCCTTCTTCCCTACATCACTTTAGACCTCCACTCAATCATCACCTCCCTGGCTCCTCCATCTGGCCAAGCCCTTTCCCATGCTTTACTTGTTTTCACACAGAGATGCCTATCTAAAATTATAGATGTCACCTAAAATAATAGTTCACATTTATTCGTTTACTGTGTATCTCTTCCACCTTTTTTCTTTTCTTTCTTTCTTTCTTTCTTTCTTTCTTTCTTTCTTTCTTTCTTTCTTTCTTTCTCTTTCTTTCTTTCTTTCTTTCTTTCTTTCTTTCTTTCTTTCTTTCTTCTCTCTCTCTTTTTTTTTTAACTTTGTTTAGCACTATACCTCCAAAGCCAACAACAGTGCCTGGCACATAGAAGATGCTTGAATAATGAGTTGAATAAATGGATCCTTGTGAGGAAATTTGAATTTTTTTCCTCCTATGTATAGGATTTTACTTTGTTCTTTTTTGTTTGTTTGTTTGTTTTAATTTTATTTTTTTCTTATTCTTTGCCCCAGGGGTACAGGTCTGTGAATCATCAGGCTTACACCTTTCACAGCATTCATCAAAGCACAAACCCTCCCCAATGTCCATAACCCATCCACCCTATCCCTACCCTAAACCATAAGAGACTCCTAATCTCATAAAACAAACTGAGGGTTACTAGGATTTTACTTTGATCTAGTTAAGTTTTGTTTCCAATTGTTTATTTTTCTGCTCACCATTTTACCTGCCAGTATTGTTTTAAATGTGATTCTGTCATTCATCATATTAGATATTACTCTCAGATATTTCAACTCATGCAAAATGTCAAGTATTCCCTCTATGCCACCCTATAGTTATATCAAAAATTAAAAAAATACATGCAAGCTTCTTACAGGCTGTAAGATATCAAGAAAACATTAGTTACAAAGTTTATGTTATTTATATGATATATATGATTATTATGTATGTACTATGTACAATTATGTGATTATTATGTATTATGGACTATTATGGACTGGTTTCAGCAGTCTCCCCTCACATCCATGGGGGTATATGTTCCAAGATTCCCCAGTGGATGCCTGAAACCTCAAAGCCAGCTCTAATTTGGTCACAGAAGAGGGGATGGTGTTACTTATATCCAATCCAAGGATAGGACAAATGGCACTCATAAAGAGCTAAATGCTTTTATCCTACCCAACCAAAAGGAAGGATGAAGATGGGGGGGAAATTATTTAACACAAAGGACTTTACATATGTTATCTTCTTATGTCCTCAAAACAACTCTCAGTTTTCCTGAATTTTACAAAAGAAAAAAAGTGAAGTTCAGAGAGGTTTTATAACATGCCAAGCTAGAATATGACAAAGTCACAGATCCATCTGACTCTTAAATTCTTGCTCTTCCCAATATACCCATTGTCTCCCCTATTTCTTTAGATGGGTACTTTTACTCCAGCAGCCATGAGAGATCTACCAGGAGGACTTTTAAAGGGTCGAGAGGCAATTCACATTTGAGCATGTTTGTGAAGGCATTCTGCTCAGCACTGTGATGGACACAGAGATAAACATCTTAAGGAGCTTAGAATTTAGTGCAAGAAAACCTTTTTTAAAGTTGGATTGCACTTATGTTTTTGAAGGGCTGATTTGTCATACTGCTATTTATCTCTGAAATATTTCTCTTCAAATTCTCTCTCTCGACACACACAGAAAGACACACACACACACACACACCCCATATACCTCTTTCTCTTCCCACACACAATGGCACTCACTGACCAGGGTCTCATCTGCTTGGGTAGGTTTCATAGCAATTAAAACATGAGTAGTGTTAATATATGTTTCTCTCATGTTTGAATTGCTGTTAAGTCTATCCAAGCAGATGAGACCCTGGCCAGTGAGTGTCATTTCCTTAACTTGAGAGATTGCTAAGGTCATTTGGTTTACTGTGCAGTGGCCTCTCTTTTTGATATTTATTTTGGGTTCTGATAAAGAGTTTTGACCCCTAACGGCTAGTAGAATATGACTAAGTGATAGTGGAGAGCCTGGGGAGGAATGAGTGGAAACAACATATATATAAAGCATATCATGCAGCATATTGAAATATTCATTTCACAGTGACTCAAGATATCTCCCAGAAATTGGTTTACAGAAGATTATCAGGAAAATTAAGAGTTGTGAATGTTCTTTGCCATTATAAAGTGCACTATAATATATCATTGGTGCCCATTAGGATTAACCAAAACTTAGATGAACGGCAACCAGAAGAAATCTTGGCAGGGGGCATCTTTAGAGTTCAGGAGAATATGTGAAGAGAATGGGAGGGCACTTTCTAGCACTAGCCTGCAGAAAACATAACCCCCTGGGGGTCTGTTGTTTAAGAACTTCATAGAGCACTCAATATCTGGTACTCCCAATTCGGGTAGAATGCCTCATGAGCACTAAGCACAGGGAGCATATGTGTATCCATATAGGCAGTATTTGGAAAAACACTTGTCATAACATCAAGAAAAACACAAACCTGATGATATTTGACTCTATGGGATGATCCTATCAAAAACAAAAGTACAAAACTATACAAATAAATGAGACAAGGCAGCAATACACAAATCTGTTCACAGTGATTGTCTTGGCTGCTAAAATTGGAGTAGAGTTTTCTCCCTTCTCTCCCTTTTCAAAATTCTCTGAAGTAATTATGTGCTTTTACAATAGAGAAAAGATTTTTAAAAGATGGAATTTACTTTGTTTTCTTTCTTTTTCTCTGGAAAGGACACAATTTTCTCTTATGAGTTGCCTCAGCTGCTGTTCCTGGCACGCTATTAACCATCACCCAAGCCGGCACACAAAGTTGAGCAGATGAAGAAAATATGATATTGTGAGGTGAATCTTGATTTGGAGGAAGTTGAATGACTAAAAAGCGGTTAATACTGGATTGCTTACTCTAACCTGACAAACGCTAGGAGACCCAACAACTGCCAATATAGTGCCTATCTCCTTTCACTATTATTTCAAATTTTTACAACTAAGCAAGTGTTTTAGAAACCATTCTTTTCAACATGAAACTCGGGGCACAATAACCAACAAAGGATTTTCAAGCTGCCTCTGAGAGTGAGCACTATCTGGAAACTATATATACTTAATGAGTGATATTTGGGGAACATTTTGATGGTTCATGGGGAAATAGGACAAGTATTGAAATCGAAATTGTTATAGAACACCATTGTGTCTGATAAATTGTACTTAAAATGCTGGACTGACTCTGAATGCAGCTGTTTGCTGATTTAAAAAAATTTTTTAATCTCCATTATTTGCGAGAATAACAAGTATCAAGAGCAGTAGCAGCAAAATGCATTGAGCTTGAGAGTGTGATGCAGGAATCAGAGTGCCTGAACTCAAGTCCAAATTCCCTGAAGTCCATGACCATGTGCAAGTTATTAAACTTTCCAAGTCGCATTTCTCTGATTTGTCAAGCAGAGTAATTAGGATGTTTGGAATGATTAAATGATGTAATTAATGTAAAACATTTATGTATTGCCTGGCCCATATGAATCTTAATAAATCGTAGGCATCATTGTTATCATCCATAATATCAAATAAGAACCAATAGAACCTAGTCCTAAGCTTTTAAATGAGTCCCTGGCTATGAGACCTACAGGGTATCTGCATCTGATCCTACCTGAGATGTACTGTCAGGAAGCCATATGAATCTGCAGAAAGCCCACATGTGTTGTTGCAGGCAGATAAAACTTAGAATCCTAAGATGCTAGCCATATTTAAGAATGTCTTGTGCCCTCAGTTTTCAATGAAGGGAACAGTAACTTGAACATGTTGGTAGTGTTAAGTACAGAACATGAATTTTCCAGTTTTGTGTCCTTTGGAATACAAGCTGCTACTTGTTGTCAGTGTTGGAAGGGAGATTCATTCTGGTCAGAATGAGATTATCTCCCTTTTGGATTTTTCAGAATTTAACATGCCAGATTCTAAGGAGCTCAGTTGTCCATGCAAATGTACTAGAAATCACATCTGGTGGATCTCCATATCCTTGCCAAGTGACTCATCTGCCCTCCCTTGCTAGCTATAATCCTTTTCTAGAATAGAGTCTAAATGAAATTTTTCAGCACTTAAAATATTTTAGTCTCTATGGTGTACAAATAACAATTCTGAGAGCTCAACATAAAAAGTGGTTATGTATTGGGAAAACTCCCAAGTATCTGGCATGAGCAAGTGTAGAACCATACCTTAGCAACACTTCCTCAAATAAAATTTCACTTGATTTCCACAGAATTAATAATTCTTCTCACTGAAAGTGAGCTCAGAATGAAAAATTAGAAAACACATAAGAAAACAAACCACCAAGAAGATGGAAGGTACAATATTAGAAAAATTGGCACCCAAGAATTCAAATTCATAGAACAATAAGAGATTACTTATTTATGTTTAAAATTATTAAAGAGATAAAAGAAGGAAAAATCACAATGAGAGACACCTGGGTGGTTTAGTTGGTTTAAGCATCTGCCTTCAGCTCAGGTCACGATCCTAGCATCCTGGGATGGAGTCCTGCATCAGTCTCCTTGCTCAATGGGGAGCCTGCTCCTCCCTCTGCCTGCCACTCCCCCGGCTTGTGCTCTCTCTCTCTCTCTCTGACAAATAAATAAATAAAATATTTTTTTAAAAAATCACAATGAAAGAACAAGACAATAAAAATGATCAGGCTGGGCGCCTGGGTGGCTCAGTGGGTTAAAGCCTCTGCCTTCGGCTCAGGTCATGATCTCAGGGTCATGATCATTTTTCGCATGGGATTGAGGCCCGCATCGGGCTCTCTGCTCAGTGGGGAGCCTGCTTCCTCCTCTCCCTGTCTCTCGGCCTCCCTCCCTGCCTACCTGTAATCTCTCTCTCTCTGTCAAATAAATAAATAAAATCTTTAAAAAAAAAGATCAGGCAAATTTGAAAATTGAAACAAGTGGAGTTTCAAGAAATGAAATCATAGTTACTGAGATTAAGCTCAGTAGAAAAACATAATCACATATTAGATACAGCCAAAGAGAGGATTATAGCACTAGAAGTTGGGATTGGGAAGAAAATAAAGAAACAGGATGTGTGAAACTTTTAGAGACATGAGAGATAGAATGAAAATTTTCATTTCCATAGAATGGAAAATATCTTAAAGTAGTAACATAAAGCAAGAGTATATACAAAAGATAAAAGTAACATTGGATGGTTATATCTTAAAATTTTCTGCAATTGATAAAAGATATGAATACTCAGTTTGATAAAGCACAGTGACTCCCAAGCAGGAGGAAGAAAACTAAAAATCATTATCTAGACACATAATTGTGAAACTGCAGAGCCCTAAGATAAAGATATAATCTTACAAATAACCAAAGGGAAAAGACAGTTCTGTACCAAAGAGCCACAATGAGAACAATAGCAACTTCTCAACAGTGATAATAAAGGCCAGAAGCCAATGAAATAATGTTTTTAAAGTGCTCAAAGTTGGGATTCCTGGGTGGCTCAGTTGGTTAAGCAGCAACCTTTGGCTCAGGTCATGATCCCAGCATACTGGGATCGAATCCTGCATCTGGCTCCTTGCTTGGCAGGGAGCCTGCTTCTCCCTCTGCCTCTGCCTGCTTGTGTTCTCTCTCTCTCTCTCTCTCTCTGACAAATAAATAAATAAATAAAATCTTTAAAATAAAATAAAATGCTGAAAGTAAAAAACCAGTCTCTTATACTCCCCTAAAAATTCTATGTTCAACATTCCCCACTCAGTTAAACAATTTATTTTTAGGGGTAAACAATTTTTTTAATAACTAAGATGAAATGAAGGTATCTCCAGGCACATTTTGATAGTTTTCCATCGACAGATCCTTTTTGACAGAACTCTAACTTAAGGATATATTCAGGTCAGAAAAAATTAAACTAAGTTAGGAGTGGTATGCAGGAAATGGTATTAAACAACAACAAAAATAAATATATAAGTACATCTAAGTAAGCATGGGAAGTTAATAATACTACTAATAATATTGTGATGAATTTGGATGAGGCATTAGGAAAAATAAAGTTCGACTAAACTGAGAAAGATCATGAGTCAACAACTTTGGTTCTGGGGCTAGTTTTATCAGCTACATGAACTTTGGGAAAATCATTGCTCCCATTTGTAAAACGATATTCAGGTAGGATGAATATTAAGTTTTCTTGAAATTTAACATTCTCTGATTTTACTATACTACCTGCTGATCACTTTTCTCCTCAAGAAAAAAATACAAGCTATGGAGCTACAAGCTATGGAGCTACACACATATGTGCTGCTTTCCAAAGGACATGTATAGTTTAGGTGACCATCTCTTGAAATCCCCAAACTGATCCACAAGATTGATATCAACATTATGACAGAGAAAATGTCCTTTGGCTGTTATTTGTGTTGAACATGTAATGAACACTTGCAGCATGCTAGTGTTGCACAGTGCACAAATTGCCCTCCCGTCTTTTACCATGTTACATCAATCAGTCCTGGGGTGAAACATTCCTGGGGACTGGAAGAGCTAGAGATGCTTCCTACTCTCTCTAGAAAATCTTCAAAATGAAAAAAGAAGTTGGAAACAAAGTCTAGTAATCCTACTTATTCTGTATTGGCGGGGAATGAGGGAGGGAAGAATATGCAATGTATTCCTCCCTAGAATACAGTGAGAATGATTTCTGTCTGACTGAAGTGTGTAGTCCAAAGTCTGAGAATTACATTATAGATGAGGCCTTTTCCCCAAATGCTCCTTTAACTTCTGTTAAGTTTCTACAAGTTGGGGAACTATTTCTCTGTTCTTAGTTTGCTTCAAGAACTTTTTGAGTCATTGTTCACAAACTAGGTAAGAATATGCTGTCAGAAATCTTTATATTCTGGGGGATCACTGCAAACCCAGCATTTACTGAATGTTTTAAAGGGGTATTTTGTGGTCAATGTCTCACTACATCCATAGACCTTCCTTAACCTTCTACAACCTTTCCACAGATGCCAAACAACTAACAATTATCTGAACATTTTCATACCCTGATACGCATGGTTCTCTCTGCCTGGAATTTATATTTCCCTTTCTTTAGAAGACAGCTCCCTCCCATTCTTAAGGATGCTTCTTCCTTCCAGAAGCTGCCACCTAACTCCTCTCAATTACATACAATGTTAGGTCCCTCTTCCCATGTGCTTCCCAAACAGAAAGCTGTGTCACTTCCAGGCATAAGCATTTAAAAACTGGTGGTTAATTCTCCACCTTTCTCTTTCCCTCCCATATCAACTGGAATCATTTGTTAAGGATGGTGAAGCTCTGGGGTAGTGGGAGTTCCAATGTTCCAATCTGCCAAAGTGCCATATGAAGAATAATTTTCATGAAAAATGACTAGACCCACAAAACAAATGGTGTAAGCAAGAAATTAGCATTTTCTTTGCTCAGTCATTAAAACCCTGGGGCTGTTTATTACTGCAGCATATCCTAACCTCCCTACTAATACAGTATCTCTATAGTGGTACTTTTGACACTTTACCACATTTGTCTATTTTCTTGCCTGTTCTCTGGAGATGGAAGCTGGGACATTTACTTTTGTATTTCCTGGCTCCAAGATAGTGACTGACATATAGTAGGAGCTAAATAAATTTATTGAGTGTCATAATAGAAGGAATAATAACAGTGTACATTGGAGGGATTGTTGCAGGATGTCTCATTTCTTTATAGAGCTATTGTTTCAAACCCGTTAAGCAGATAGACAACCATGTGACAAAGGAGAGACTGTTTCCCTTAAATTGGACCCAAAATGTCAAGAATTGTCAGTTGAGCCACACAGTTTTGCACATGATCCAATTGTACTTTTGACCCTCCTTTTACCTACAATCTTCTGCAGAAACAATCATCAAAGTCTTTGAAATCATGCCCAATGTTCTCACTTTGAAAGAGAAAAGGAGTCATCCTTCACGTGTGTCTTGACTATGAAGAAACTCTTAACACCAGGGAGTATAAATCTTCTGACATGTTTTCTTCCAAAATTGTATTGACTCTTCTAGGTTGTTTGCAATTTCATGTGAATTTTAGATTCAACTTGTCAATTGTACAAAAAAAATCCTATTGGTATTTTGAGTAGGATTGCGCTGAATGTGTAAATCAATTTAGAAAAAAAATCTTAATAATGTTTCTTCCAATTTATAAATATGGTTTATCTATTTTTATTTGGCTCTTCTTTAATTTCCTTCAGTAATGTTTTGTGATTTTCTAGTGAAGTCTTGTACATTTACCATGTCTAGTAATTTTATGTTTTATTCCATTTAAATAGGAATGCATCTTACATTTCATTTTCCAATATTTTGTTATTACCTAAAGTTAATTTTGTATGTTACAGAGCTTGTATCCCATGACTCTGCTAAAATCACTTATTATTTCTAGTAACTTTAGATTGAGTAGGACTTTCTAAACACATAATCATGTATTTACTTCTTTTTTATTCTTTATGTCTTTTGTTTCTTTTCCTATTGCACTGGCCAAGACCTTCCAGAAAATGATGAATAAAGTGATAAGGTTATTATCCTTGTCTTGTTCTTATTTTCTAGGAAGAGGCATCCAATAATTCACCACTAAGCATGATAATAACTACAGGTTTTTAATAAATACTTTTTATGTAACAAAGGAAGTTCCCTTTATTTCTAATTTTCTGACAGTCACTATCATTAAAAAGGTATTAAATTTCCTCAAAAAAATTTTTTGAGTCTATTGAAATTATTGGTTTTTTCTTTATAAGGTTAATGTGGTGAATTATACAGATTTATTTTTTAATTAAAAAAGAACTTACATTCCTTGGACCTATCCTCCTCTTTACTCATGGGAATTTTATCTGTTCTGTAATCTATAAGATCTGATTTGCTCGCATTGTCATCAGAATTTTTGTGCATATGTCCATGAAAGATATTGGTCTGCAGTTTTATTTTGTAATGTCCTTGTCTGCTTTGGGTATCAAGGTTATGCAAGTTTCATCAAATGAGTTGGGAAATGTTCTCTCCTCTTCTGTTTATATATTTATGTATTTTTTTAAGTTTGTGAAAGTTTGGTATTATTTCTTCCTTAAATATTTGCTGCAATGCATCAGGTAAAACATCTGGCATGGACTTTTACTTTTGGGAAGGTTTTTTAATTAAAAATTCTATTTCTATAATAATAGTAGTTACGGAGCTATTCAGATTCTCCATTAATACTTGTATCTGTTCTGATAATTTTAGCCTTTAAAAAGTTTATCAATTTTATGTGAGTTTAATATACTGGTTTAAATTGATTCATAATATTTTCTTGTTATATGCTTAATATCTATGGAATCTGTGGTGGTATCCTCACCTTCGCTGGTGTTTTTTCCTATTTTTCTCTAGGATTTATGGATTTTATTTATCTTTACAAAGAAATAATTTGTGTCTCTGTTAGTTTTCTCTATTGTTTATTTCTGTTTATCTTTTTTATTTCCTCCTACTTTGTTTGGGTTTGATTTGCTCATTTTTTTTTTCAGTTTCTTAAATGAAAATTTAGGTCATTTATTTTAAACTTTCTTACTTTCTAATATAAGCATATAAAACTAAAAACTTCCTTCTTAGTGCTGCTTTGTCTGCATCCAACAATTACATATATTTTATCTTCATTTTCATTCTATATAAAATTTTTTTAATGTTCTTTTAACTTTTATCTATAGATCATTTTTAAATATATTATTTAATTTCCAAATGTCAATTTAATTCTTTGTTTTTATAGTTTTACTTTTTTTGCTGAAATTCCCTATCCATGCACTCATTATGACAGTCTTATCCTTTAGGTCTTTAAATATATTTATATGACCTATAATAATGTATATCACCTTGTTTTCTGTTCCTTTGAATGCTTTGACTCTTGACTATGAGTCACAATTTTCAGTTTATTTCCTTATATAGTTTTTTATTTTTATTACTGTATACTGGATATTATAGAAGATATGTCCATCTATTCAGAAATTTACTGTGTGACAACTTGAACTTGTGGAACCCTGGTATTATATTTTCTGTGGTGAATCTGCTTAGGATTTTTTCTCATTCTTAGAATCCCTAGATCTGGGAAATAGCATTTACTCAGAGAATTTCTTTTCTGGGTTTCAATGGGAAGCCTAAGATGTTTACCAAACCCCTTTACTTAGATGGATCCAGACTTAAAAATGTCTCCCCTACAATGGACAGCAGCTGAAATCTCTGTTCTAATTTTAAACTTTGGCTTTTTCTTTCCTTTCTGCTACTTGGACCTTCCCCCATACACATACAGTTAAAGATTTGATGAAAATTTATATACAGATTTATGGATTTTACCCTCCAAAGATCCCTCCTTTTCCCTGTAATTTATAGCTGTCCTCTCAGTCTTAAATTTGATTCTTTGAAACATCAAACCAGTAAAACTGTAACTTTTTGCTTGAGATCTAGCTGCCTCCATGCCATAGGGATTGGTGTGTATCTTCATGGAAAAACTATATAATGGAGATTTCATCTAGTTTTGTTTTCTTCTTCCAAGTGTTTGATTCCCTCAAGTTTCAGCCTTCTCTTGGATTCCCTAGTGCTTTCAAATAGTTGGGGCTTTTTGACCTTATCCAGAGTTTATCATTGTCATAGTGATTGTAAGGGAATTGTCCCACCAAAGCTAGCCTGCCATTACTGCTACTGAAATGCCTGAAATATCCTTTTAGTGATGTTTTCTGCTTAAATGAGCTGCATTGATTCAGTTGAAAATTTTGTAACTAGCAGTAGTTACTTCACTTGTAGCTAACACTAGTACTGACTGACAATTAAGGTAGACATAAGTTATCTAGTTAGATCCAGGTGTTTATATCTTTAAAATTCAATTCTGCATGCATTGCATGGAGCACTGGGTGTTACACACAAACAATGAATCATGGAACACTACATCAAAGACTAATGAGGTACTGTATGGGTGACTAACATAACACAATTCAAAAAAATCCAATTCTGGTAAGTATTACCTTTTGAAAACACTGTTTAGATAGACCTTTTAAACACCACTTTTTTAAAAACATTTTTTGAAAATGCATGAGCAAGTGTTATTTCATGGCAACTTATAATCCTTTTTGTGTGTGCCAGAATTGTCAATCTGACTTTAAAATGGTAACAGAGGGCGCCTGGGTGGCTCAGTGGGTTAAAGCTGCTGCCTTCAGCTCAGGTCATGATCCCAGGGTCCTGGGATCGAGGCCCACGTCGGGCTCTCTGCTCAGCGGGGAGCCTGCTTCCTCCTCTCTCCTCTCTCTCTGCCTGCCTCTCTGCCTACTTGTAATCTCTCTCTCTGTGAAATNCGAGGCCCACGTCGGGCTCTCTGCTCAGCGGGGAGCCTGCTTCCTCCTCTCTCCTCTCTCTCTGCCTGCCTCTCTGCCTACTTGTAATCTCTCTCTGTGTCAAAATGAATAAATAAAAAAATCTTTAAAATGGTAACAGAAACAGTACTTTTATGATAGGGTTGCATCCGTTAGGACTCCTAGTGACAAGTTATAGAAAATCATCTTGGAATCAAATTGACAAAAAAGATCACTTGGCTCTCAAGATCCCAGATACAACTGAAGAATTAAACTGTGGTAAGGTGGGCAGGGTGCGGTGGGGGGAGAGCCAAGGTGGCTCAGTCTGTTGGGTGGCTGCCTTCAATTCAGGTCATGACCTGGGATCGAGCCCTGCATCAGGCCCCCTGCTCAGTGGGGAGCCTGCTTCTCCCTCTCCCTCGACACCACCCCTCACTTATTCACTCTCTCTCTCTCTCTCAAATAAATAAAATCTTTTAAAAAATAAAAATAAAAAACAAGTAAATTGTGGTTAGGAGATGGAGGAATTTGAACTTCAACACAATTGAAGTCTGGATAATCAAGAGTTCAGGGACTCTGCTATTTTCCTGTATCTGCTTCTCTCTGACCATTGCCTTCATTCTCTTACCACTTGAGCAAAGTTGGCTACCAATAGCTGCTGACTTTTACATACAAAAAATTCAAGAAAAAAAAGAGAGATTCTCTTTCTTTGATACAATTAGAAAAATCCTGTGGGTAGACTCTAATTAGCTCACTTACACCATCATTCACTATGAGACAAAAAGGCAAGTTCAAGCAAAACCATCTCAAGCAGACATGGAATAGTGGTGGTTGGGGGGACTCATTCCAGAAAAGGGAGGGGGCAAGATAAATCCCTTAAGATCCTCCCAACATCAGATATCATTTATAAAGGTGGCGTGAATGTAAGAAAAAAGAACTTGGAGTGTAGAAAACAGACTTGGAAAGTTAGATCAATTTTCTATTTAAAAAACACATTTTGAGTAGTTAATATGAGGGGTGTATTATATATGCCTAAAAATCTCTAATGCACAAAACCTACCTTAGTAAATATGAAGTAAAGTAAATAGCATGAGCTTTGAACACAGCAGACTGGGTTTAATTAGAGCTGGTATATCATAATTATTAACTATTTAACTGTGAGCAATCTAAGTAATCTCTGTCCCACCATTTCCTTCATCTCTAAATAAGTCTAATAAAAAGTACTTAGTAGGCTTGTGAGGAGTAAATAAAAAGACAAAATAATAGTGGTACTAAAAAATCCTATTTTAACACATTGAGAGTCAGAGCCTGTTTCCTTTTACAATACAAACAATTTTATTTTCTTTCCGAGGCTTTAAAAAATTAAATCCATGTATCTGATTTATTTGTACTTTGGAGACAATAACATAGAAAGAGAACCAAAAAAGGTAAATCTCCTTCTGGCTATTTTGCTGTTACAAATCCAGGGCAAATTCATTAAAATAGAAAGTCCAATAAACATTCAAGAAAGAGCATTGATAGCAATTTTATTACATTATTTATTAAGCATTTAATGGTAAGTTTTCACGTAATTCTCAATCTGTTCCCTTCTCCTCCTCCTCTGCTTCTCTTCCTGCTACTTCCTCTCCTTTCTTTCCTACTCATCCAACCTAAAAGTCACCTGAGGGGAAAATTAACTTGGGATACTCACCATAATGGTTTGAGAATGTTGCCACAAAAGTCCCTTCCCTAGACCTTTAGATAAATTGATTTCAGGATGCATGGGTGGCTCGACTGGTCCATTGTGGGACTCTTGGTTTCAGCTCAGGCCATGATCTCACAGTCATAAGATTGAGTCCCATGTCAGGCTCCACACTCAGCACAGGGTCTGCTTGATATTCTTTCCCCTCCCTCTCTCTCCCCTTCTGCTCCCCTTCCCTGCTCATACAGTCTTTCTAAAATAAATAAATAAAAATCTTCAAAATAAATGATTCCATCACAATACATTGCTTAGCCCAAGCTTAGGAGAAAATTTTAACTTACCCTATTAAAGAGAAAAATGTGTTTTATTACATTCAAAGGAAGTAAGTTGAAATACATAATACAAAGACAGAGATAAATTGTTAGTTCAACCTGGTGTGAACACTACAGCTCTCTGTTAGAAATGGAATAAGCACACTCATGTTAGTGCATATTTCTCTAGGGCATGCAGTCAATAATACAAGAGAGGAGGACAAATGAATGATGTTATTCATTCAATCAAGGCCCATTGATCTTTATTTCTTTTAAAATTTTTATTGAGGTATAATTGACAAATAACATTATTTTGATTTCAGGTATACAACATAATGATTCAATATTTGTATACATTGTGAATTTATCACCACAATAAATCTAGTTACTATCTGTTCCCATACTATGTAATTTTTAGGATTTACTTTCCTGACAACTTTCAAGTATGCACTACTATATTATTAACTATGGTCACCATGCTGTACAATACATCTCCATGACTTACTTATTTTATACCTGGAAGTTTATACTTTTTGAACCCCTTTGCCTATTTCACCCATTTCCCAATCTCCTTTCCCTCTGGCAACCACCATTCTGTTCTCTGTTTTATGGTTTTTTTTTTAAAGATTTTATTTATTTATTTGACAGAGAGAGAGAAAGAGAGAGATCACAAGTAGGCAGAGAGCCAGGCAGAGAGAGAGGGGGAAGCAGGCTCCTGCTGAGCAGGGAGCCCGATGCAGGGCTCGATCCCAGGACCCTGAGATCATGATCTGAGCCAAAGGCAGAGGCTTAACCCACTGAGCCACCCAGGCGCCCCAGTTCTCTGTATTTTTTTACCAGTTCTATTTTGTTTTGTATTGTTTTATTGATCATTTATTTTTTTAGATTACACATGTAACTAATATCATATGGTATTTGTTTTTCTCTGACTTATTTCATTCGCATAATTCTCTTAAGTTCTATCCATGTTTCCCAAATAGCAAGATTTCATTTTTTTATGAAAGTTTTTTGAAAGATTGAAGATTTTATGAAAGATTAAGATCTCATTTATATATATACATGTATACACATACACACATTTATATTTAGAATGTAATTCAATATGGCTCCATACAAATTTTAAGAATGTTTTATTTCTGTGAAAACTGCCATTGAGTTTTGACAAGGATTGCACTGAATGTGTATAATGCTCTGGGTAATATTGACATTTCTCAAAAATACATTTAGCAATCCATGAGCATGGCATAGCTTTCCATTTTATTGTGTCTTCTTCAGTTTTTTTCACCAGTATCTTATAGCATTCAGTATATAGGCCTTTTATCTCCTTGGTTAAATTTATTCCTTGATATTTTATTTTTTTGATGCAATTATAACTGGGGTTGTTTTTTCAATTTATCCTTTGATAGTTCCTTATTAGTGCTTAGAAATGCAACTAATTTTTGTATTTATTTCGTACCCTGCACTTTACCAAATTTATTATATTTTTCCATCCCTTCCCTTTCAGTTTGTGTGTATGTTTATATTTGAAGTGAGCCTCTTGTAGCATATAGATGAGCCTTATTTTTAAATCCATTTAGCCACTATATGTTTTTTTATTGTAAATTTAGTCCATTTACATTTAGAGTGATTATTGATAGGTATGACCTTATTGCCATTCTGTTCATTTTTTTCTAGCTGTTTCTGTAGTTGCTTTATGTTCCTTTCTTCTCTTGGTCTCTTTCCCTATGTTTTGATGACTTTCTTTAGTGTTATGTTTAGATTCCTTTCTTGTTACCTTTTGTGAATCTACTATAGGTTTTTGCTTTATGGTTACCATGGGGTTCACATACATCAACATCATACACACACCACACACACACACACACACATATGACATATATATATAATATAATATCATATATATCATGGTGTTATATATGATGTTTTATATAGAGAGATGTACACCTTTTTATAGACACTATATATATATAATGTATATAACCATATATATAATATAACATAGCCATATATACAGATGTTGATACATTGTATATGTATACATAAAACCTATATATAACCATATATAATATAACAGATGTCATAACATCATATATATATTTGAATCATGCCATTCCTCCCTTGGTCTGCAAAGTTTCTGCTGAAAAAACTTGCTGACAGTCTTATTGGAGTTCCCATGTATGTAAAAAGTTGGTTTTCTCTGGCTGTTCTTAATATTTTCTCTTTAACTTTTGCCATTTTAATTATAATGTGTCTTGGTGTGGAATTCTTTGGGTTCATTTGATAAGGAATTCTCTGGGCCCCCTGGACCTGGATGTTTGTTCCTTTTCCAGAGTAGGGAAGTTTTCTGCTATTGTTTCTTCAAATAAGTTTTCCACGCTTTTCTCTCTCTCTCTTTTTCTAGGACCCCAATAATGTCAATGTCATTACTCTTGATGTTGAGCTACTGGTCCTCTAACCTATTTTCACTTTTAAAAATTATTTTGCTGCTCTGTTTTGGCGAGCTCCACTGTTCTGTATTCTAAATCCATGATTTGCTCTTCTACTTCATCTAGTCTGCTGTATTTATCAGTTCAGCTATTGTATTCTTCAAGTCTGTGACTTCTGTTTGATACTTTCTTATATTTTCTTTCTTTGTTGATGTTCCCACTGTGTTTTTCCATTCTTATCCTGAGTTTGCTGAGCATCTTTATTATCATTATTTTGAATTCTTTATCGGGTAGCTTACTTGCCTCCATTTCACTGAGGCATTTTCCTGAGGTTTTATCTTATTTTTTCACTTGGAATATATTCCCCTGACTCCTCATTTTCTTTGACTCTCTGTGCTTCTGTGAATTAGTCAAAACAGTTAACTTTCCAGTCTTGGGGGATACGCTTTGTGTAGGTGATAAACTTTATTGTTTAACCTTACCCTGGCTCTTGGATAAAGGTCCTAAACTTTTATGATTGTTTAAGCAGGCTGATTTATTCTTGATAGGTCCCTATTGTTGGAGGTATTCCAAGATCAATCTCTGTTCCAAGGAGAAAAATCTCAGTTAGCACCCAGTTTCAGACTGATTGGAAGCCAGATCTTTAGGCCACAGCTTTTAAGGTATGCAAATATATATAATCCTGTGGGGCCACAATCATAAACCTTGTAGGCTTCCAGACCAGGATATCTGGACATGTCCCCTGGGTAACTCTTGCAAAACTCAGGGCTCCAGAGGATGAATAAGCTCTTTTCTGTGAGGTATCAGTGAGCTGTAACAAGGCCAGGGAAGAGTGCAAGGATGGTGTCTCCCTGCCTATGTTCCCTGAGAGCTCCTTCTTATTCTTTAGGTGTATGGCAGACCTGAAGCCTGTCCCTAAGGCTGAAACTCCACACAAGTAAATAGGCCTTTTCCACAGGAAGACTGTGGATATGTTTCAGTCTATGTCTGCAGTGTCCTAAGGGTGATAGTCTACCAAGAACTGTCTTTACAATTGTTACAGTCCCATAGAGCCCATGAATGCAAGCCCCCATGCCTACCAGGGCCAGACAATCAAGGGGCATCCTTTGTGTGGAATGCACATGCTGCAAGCTTTACCAATGCATCTGGAGACTGCAAGAGTCAGGCACACCCACCACCCTTAGCAGGCGGTGGGAGAATACTTTGGCTATGTATGTTCATAAGCTTCTGCGAGGCAGTAGGAAAGTGCCATACCTGCATGCACCCATCATCTCCAGAAAGGCAGCAAGAGAATGCTGGGATTACTTGTACCCTTCAGCCCCAGCAAGGCAGTGGAAGAATGCTGTGTCTTCACATGACCTTCTGCACTAGAGAGTGTAAAAATGCCACAAGCCAAAGCCTCCATCTCTGGAGAGTGTTCTAACTGTCCTCTGCCCCTTAAGCAGGTACTTTAAGATTAGCAAATGAATCTCCTCTACACATAGTCTAGATGCTTTTCAAATGGCTTAAACTGCTTTTGCCCTAAGTTCTATGCCAAGTAAGACCACACACAAGTCCTTTAAAAAGTATATTTAAGGGGCATCTGAATGGTGTATTTAAGGGACATCTGGGTGGCTCAGTCAGTTAAGTGTCTGCCTTCAACTCAGGTCATGATCCCAGAGTTCTGGGATCAAGTCCTGCATTGGGCTTCTTGCTCAGTGGGGAGCCTACTTCTTCCTCTCCCCCTGCCTGCCTCTCTGCACACTTGTGCTCTCTCTCTCTCTCTCTCTCTCTCTCTCCCTCTCAAATAAGTAAATAAAATATTTTAAAAAAATAAAAATAAAAAGCGTATTTAAGTTCCCTACCACTTTCTGGTCCCTTGAATGCAGATTCTATTGGTTTTCTAAGCCAAACATTTAAGAGCTCATTGCTCCTCTGTAGGTCCCAAGGGTTGGGGTATGTGGTGTGGGACAAAAACCCTTTGCTCCTTCAGGAGAAATTCCACATTTATGGGGTCCCTCCCTATTGTGGGGCACCACACCAAGCGTGGGGCTTTTGGTGAGACCACAACTCTGCCTCTCCTACTCATCTCAATGTGGTCCTTTTATCCTCTGTTGTAGAGGAGCAGTTCAGCTATTTCTAGTTCTTTTTCAGAGGATATTGTTCCACATGTAGTTATAGATTTGGTGTGCCCGTGGGAGGAGGTGAGTTCAGGATCTTCCTATGCCACCATCTTCCTATCCCCCCTCCCACACTGATGACTAGATTTGTGAATCATAAATCTTATTGAGAAAATTGGGCCTCCTCCAAAAACAGGGATTAATAATGTTAATATATTCAATGCTCCTACTGCTCTCCTTGTCTTACATCTTCCTAATGTGGCACACAGGCCCTTCACCATCTGGCATCTAAATGCATCTCCAGCCCTGTCTTAGACTGCTTTACTTTAGAACCCTACAATTCACCAGTCATCCCTCTCTAGAGTCTTCCCTGATTCCTCCAAACAGAAGGCATTCCTGGGTGGGTCCGCTTCTGCACATTGCCAAAATCCTCTATAATTGAGCCAAATATGGGCATGATAATAATATGTTTACCTGTCTATCTATTGCTATGCAATGAGCAACTTGAGAGCAAAGCCTTTTATGTAGTTTTTAAGTTGTTTTCATTGTGGTATACCTAACATACCTACACATAAAGTATACAATCTGATAAGTAAAAAAGAAGAATGAAAGACTACTTCACATCTTCTGTGGATCATCCCACCACAAGCAGCACTGGATTAGACTACACTCCTAAGTCATACCTGGTTCTGTTCATGTCTTATCTGTGTAACTGGAAGTGTCAAGGAACAACTGAGCCAGTGACAAAAATAAGGACAGGAGCAGCCTCCCTCCAAGGAAGGGTCTTTGCTGCTTAGATCCACTAACAGTTCCCACTAGAATCAGTTTCACTTACCAAAAGACAGAAACTCAGAACCCATGGCAAACACGATATACATAACTCCCTAGAATGAGCAGCAGATTAAAATCTTCAACTGTTGCTGACTAGGAACTTAATTTGTGTCTGGAGCTAAGGCATGGAGAGATTGGTGAAGGTTGAAGTTGAGATGGACCTGCCTTCCTAACACAAAACCATGCACTAGGAAAAGAAGGATACAATACACATTAATTCCTTCTTTCTCCTGGCATCTAATGATAGCTGTTCTTTTCAGGTGTCCATCTCAGCTCCACAGCCAGCTCTGGATATGCCCTCTCTTCAGTTTGGGTAGATAACTGGAGCTATAGGATTTCTTGATAGCAAGACAGTGTATTGACCACTAACTGAATAATGCTTAGGATGGTTTTAGCTGTGGCCTTTTTTTTTTTTTTGCAACAATTTCATTGTAAATTGAGTGTTCAGAAGCGCCATTTCTGTCAGAATACCCTTGATGAAACACGGTCAGTCCATGGCATACCTCGTCATGGCTAGTACATAAAAACAGCTCAATACTCCCCAGTAAGTCCCTGCTTAAACTACTCACTGACCTTTCTCCAAAATCATCAGTTTCATTCTGGATTTTGTCACTAGTTCACTCAGTTTTGGAGACCAGTCAGGTTTTGTTTTATTTTTTAGGAAAGACCGAATTCTGGTTCCAACTCTACCACTGTTCAGTTGCATGCATTTCTGAAAGTCACTTTATCACCTTCTATGCCAGCATTTCTCAACACAAATTGCTCATTAGAGTACCAGTACCTGGAACTCACTCTCAGAAATTCCAATTTGGTTGGCCCACAGTTAGGATATCATCCCTAGATGATTAGATGTTTAAGAACCACAAAACCACTGGTTCTTAATCACCTGGGAGGTGGTTAAAATGCATATTTCTAGCTTCCCCACTTACCCACCCATACCTACTGCCTTTAGAGAATCTGATTTAGAACAATTTGATTAGAAATTAAGGATTTTCTATTTTAATGAAACTAAAACTCTCCCTGGTGCTTCAGGGAGAAATCTTTGAGAAACACTGATTAAAAAGAAGAAGGGACTACACCATATGACCTTTGGGTCTATCTCAGGATTAATGTTCTGTAATTTGGAATTGCTTCCCCATCAGAAGGAGTGAATGATTCCAACACTTTGTTCCTGTGGAGTCTTTTTTTTTTTTTTAAGATTTTATTTATTTATTTATTTGACACAGAGAGAGATCAGATCACAAGTAGGCAGAGAGGCAGGCAGAGAGAGAAGGAAGCAGGCTCCCCGCTGAGCAGGGAGCCCGATGCAGGCCTCGATCCCAGGACCCTGAGATCATGACTTGAGCCAAAGGCAGAGGCTTTAACCCACTGAGCCACCCAGGCACCCTGTTCCTGTGGAGTCTTAAGAACATCTTAAGATGAAGAACATATCTGTCCCTTCCCAGATTGCGTTTATTTCCCCAGATTTGGCAATTGATCTCAACGTGTGCTCCTGTTCCCACACTCTTCTGCTCTCAGGGTTTTGAAACCAACACTATTAACAATAAGATTTAAGAAGCACAGAACATTTGGGACTAATTTCCAGACCTGATTACTGGATTTCTACCCTGACCACAGGAAATCAAGACTTCCCACCTTGGACTTTAATCCTGTAGCAGACCCCTGTGTTGCAACTTGTGCCTGAATCACTGTCTTGAAAACTGAGATTAAAGCTAGGCCATCCTGCTGCCTTCTCCATCCCTTTTGCCATGTGAAGTAACATTCATAGATTCTAGGGATTTGGACATGAACATCTTTGGGGGCCATTATTGTGCCTACTACAAACTTAATGACTAAAATGTAGGCCAATAAAGGACAGAGAAACAGGATAAAAAGTGTTAGGACAGGTTCAGATGGCAGTGATAGAAAGTCAACTGAAATTAACTTAAGCCACAGACAGGAATTTGGAATTAACTGAAGCCACACATAAGCAAACTTCCAAAAAGGAGGGAGTGGGGCAATTTACCTTCAGGATAATCAGATCCAGGACTCCAGTACTAGTAATTCTTTGACTCTTCATCTTTTGTCTCGTTTTTCTGCATATTATTGCCAGTCAGCTGATAAAGGGTTAATATTCAAAATATATAAGAAACTCAACCTTAAAAATGAAACAAAACCTGTCATTTGCAACATACACATAGACTTAGAGAGCACTGTGATAAGTAAAATAAGGCAGACACAGTAAGGTAAATACTATATGATCCCACTTACATGTAGAATCTAAAATAGCAAATTCCAAGAAGAAGAGAGTAGAATGGTGGTTGCCAAGGGCTGTGGGGAGGGGAAATGGGGAAGTTTTAGTTATGCAAGGTAAATAAAATCTGGAGATCTACAGCATAGTGCAGTATGGTATTTCTCTGGATTTCCCATTAATGAGAAAAGGGCATTGGAATGGTGATCTTGACAGCTCCTCTGCTTATAAAGCCCATGACACTGGAATTTCCTCACCAGATGGATTGGCTCTATGTTTCAAATCCATGTTCTTAGATCTTAGGTGATAGTTTGTTGATGTTGTTTGATTCTTTAAAATTAAAGCCAACTGAATTGCTTGACTTTTCTCTATACGTCATAAATGAAGATGCCAGGAACTGCTCGTAGATTTCTCACATTCTAGCTAAACAGGAGTGCTATGGCCAGAGACATTAAGCCAAAAAGAATCTTGAAAGTGCAAATTCTCAGTTTTTCAGTTCCAGTTAAAATGAAAACAGGCCACTGTTTTGTCAATATTAGGCAAGTAGCTCCCAAAACCACTTCTTTGGAACATTCTTTCCGTCAGCAGCCTAAGAAAGGAGTCTTTACTTCCATATTACTGAGAGCTGCTCTTTGACCATGCATTTATAAAAGCTGCTGGAATAATTTTTCATTCACATAAACTTTACAAGGGAAATAAAATTAAAATACCTCATTTTTAAACCTAACCTTACAAACTAGCTGCTTTTCAGATGCCAACTATGGCAATATGTTGAGGAAAAGTTAAGCCTGGTGAGAAGGAATTATTTTTCCCCATCTTTAGCCCTTTCTTGAGACAAAATAATAGCTAAAACCTCTGGCAGTACTAAATCCCAAAAGTTATGTACCAGGAAGTTCAATCTAGAGAGGACACTTTTCAAGCTAGAGTTCCTAAAGTGCTCACGCATGGTTTTCTTTTTACTCATACACATTATATACTCCTTTCTGCAATTTATGTTTTTCAAGACTACATGAAAGGGCAAGGAAAGGGAAGGGGATTTAAAAAGCAGGATTGTCACTATAAAAAAGAATATTTCTCACTCTTAACTCTAGAGAACAAACTGAGGGTTGCTGGAGAGGAGAAGGGTGGTGGGATGTGCTATGTGGGTGATGGGTATTAAGGAGCACACTAGTTGGGATGAGCATTGGATGTTGAATGCAAGTGATGATTCACTAAATTCTACTCCTGAAACCAGTACTACACTATATGCTAATTAACTTGAATTTAAATTTTTTTTTTAAAAGAGTATTTCTCTGCTTCTTCCTTGCTTCCATGTTGAAGAAATAAAACCTTCTCCTAAATAATTCAGGGAATCCTAGAGGGTATCTTGCTTGAGCTCAATCACCATGTATTCATCATTTTTGTCCACTCCTCACCTATGTGGCCCAGCTTCTCTCACTCTCTCTCTCTCTCTCTCTCCTTCTCCCTTGCCCCAGGCTTATCTGGCTTCCTGGCTAGGCCAATATCTCTACTCTCTATCAACACGTGTTTCAACAGTATCACTCTAAGTGGGATAGTTATATTTTTACCCCTACTAGGGCCCATTTTTGCTAAAATATGCCTCTGAATGTCCTACATGGATCCCACTAAACTCTCTCTTATTGCTTACCCTATATTATTATGATCCTTTCTCCCAGGATTTGAAGTGTGGCTCATGAGGACTAGGTCAGATAGTTCTTGGAATAGCAAGCACTGAGATGTCCTCAAAGCCACTCTTCCTCTCTGACTTAACCTGTTTTACTCAGAATTAATGTGTAATTCTTCTTTTGGCATACTTTCTTTTCCAGAAATATCTAGTATCTACCTATCTGGTATTCTAGACATACCCAGGTTGGTCTGAATCAGGGTGAACACAGCAAACATACTCCTGATGCATAAGTATCTCCCGAAGTTCCTGGAACTTGCTATTTCATGAAGAAAATTAAAATCCCCTAATTACTGGCTCACAATTGTCATATTTTCATCATACACACACACACACACACACACACACACACACACACCACCTTCTAGATGCCAGATACTGGGCAAGAAATGGGGACATAGTGTTGAACAGGACAATAAACCATGCTTTCACTCAATGATCTATGGTCCATTAGAAGAGACAGACCAGACTTACAAAGTAGTAATTGTAAGAGTGTAGTAAATGATACATAAATTTATGTTCTAGGTATATTGGTAGCCCAAAGTCCGGAGATAACTCTGCTTAAGGGTGGAGAATCAGATGAAAAATTGTGAAGAAGCTTCAACTGTAGCATAAAGAATCACTAGGCCATCAAGAGATGTGGATGGAGTAAATGGCATGGACTAGGCAAAGCCAAAAAAAAGCACATTCAGGGGCAGTTAGGAGTTATAGCTCAATGTAGGGCATAAAAAATGTGGAGTGGAAGAAGATCAATCCAGGGAGGTGGGAAGAAGGTACATTACGAGGGCTAGTATACTATACTAAGGAGCTGAACCTCATCTTTTCAACAATGGAGAGCCATTGAAATATTTCAAGAAAGGGAGAAGTGGATGTGGCAGATGGATGGAGGCGAACTTGAAGAGAATGTTCCATGTAGGCAAGAATATGATAAGAAAGTTGGGGTGTAACCAGATCATTAAAGTTGATATGAAAGTGTGGAGTGTTCAAAAACAAGTACTTAGGCTCATGTGCTAATTTCTACAGCCTGCTTCCTAGCACTATGCCCCACCAACTTTGCTGTCTGCCCTGGATCTATCTTTAAAGAGCCTTTCTTTGGTTATTTGGTGACAAGTCCTAATATGAGCTTCAGAGAGGAGGCTTTTGCCAGGATCCTTTATAAAATGGCCAATTAATATGGTCCTCTACCCCTTGCTTACACAGCACCAATGAGGGAAAATTGATGCTTCTCCCTCTCCCTCTGCCCCTCCCCCGGCTCATGCTCCCTCTGTCTCTCTCTCACTCTCTCAAATAAACAAAGTCTTTATTAAAAAAAAAAAGTTAAACCATTATGAAGTGCTTTTCTATGTAACCTATGGCAGGGTCCCCTTCCTGTCCCTACGTAGAGAGGTTATGAGGGGAAGACAGGAAATTCACTCTGTAGTCTGCATTGACCAGTGGAACACTTGATGATGGGTGGTCTTCTCAACACAGGTAACTCCAAGGGAAGGTCAATACTCTCCCTTCCACCTGCCATTCCTCCCAGGAAACATCACCAGGTGCTATCTAGAACAGTTTCATTTGGGAATAATCCTGTACCCTCTTCCTTAAAGAAACAGACACAGAACTCAAATGGAAGTGTAAGGAGCTCTTTTACTAATGATTCAGGCAAGCACCAAAACAATAGAGACAGAAAGTTATGACTTGGTCAGAATCACTTATGACTTTTGGAGGAGGTGTCAGAGTTGGGGCTTTTATTGGTTGTATATGTAGATGTTTTGCATCTCCTTCTCCTTCTTGGTGACCCTCTTGTTCCCAGTTCATGTCTTCCTCCTATAGTCACAACTCAATACTACCCCTATAAAAAAACTCCAGCCTCTTTACTTAAGAAAGGAAGCCAAATCTCCAAGGGACTTTGCCCATATGCTAGTGGAGGCTTCTTTCTGCCCAGTCTTCCCAAGCTTTCAGGGAGCTGTTGAAGGCTTGGACCCCGAGAATAAGAAAAAGAAGATGGGGACTCCTATTCCATTTCATCCTGTCGTCCAGTAATGGAGTCTAACGGTATTTCCTAAAGGCAAACACATCTCTCCTTAGCAACTATTCATTGTCTTCCTAAAACAACAGTCTCACAAATCTCCTGTTAACACAACTTTAACTAAATCCCTTGTGAAATGTAACATGGTGGACATTAATGAACCAAGGAGAATTTTAGCATCCTTCACACATCTGTTTATATTGTAAGAGCTACAACATTGGCTGAGGTCTGGGGAGGCTAGTAGTCATAGGCAGCACCATTCCCAAAGATATTCTTTTTGATCCCCAACTTGTTCTCCTGATGGAAAGCAGTGCTTTCAGTTCACTCATACCCGAGTTAACTACAAATCTCTCTGCCAGTGTTGTCTGCCTTTGGTTTAGTCAGGAGATCAATAAAGCATCATCCATCATAGAAATACAAATAATTTATCAAAGGCATGTTCCTTTGAGGGAATAGTATAAAAAAGGTCAGCTTCTATACCCTCCTCTGGCACAATCAACATTCTCAAAGACAGAATACAAAACTGCACAGACAATTATTTTCGATGCAATAATTTTTCATACTCTACTGCACTAAAAAAGTGCTAGTCTTATTTTTCAGATCCATATATTTTTGAGACTTTTCCCATTATACCAAGAGTTTCTTGGGAGCAGACATACACTGTTTTTCATAATGGTAATGCCCTGGGTCATAGAAAGCCTAACACAAAGGAAGGGTTCAAGCATTGTTTCCTAGAATGGAATGGATGGAAGTAAGCATAAATATGGATGGATAGATCGGATGGATGGATGGGTGGAAGGATGGATTGGATGGATGGATGGATGGATGAATGGATGGATGGATGGATGGATGTCATGAGCCTAGTGGGGCTCCAGCAGTGCAAATATCCCACATTTATTCTGTAGGTTTGAAATTGTAGTTTTCCAGCAAGGATTTGAGGTGAAGAGGAGTCCTGGTTTTTACCTTAGGAGACATGACTGCCATGTTCTGTTGATTTTAGCTATTGCCCAAGCCAAGCAAAAGCAGATCCTGCTCATAAACATGATTACACCAGATGGGAAACTGATTAGACAAGCCAGCTGACAATATCTGTTCATCTTAATTAGGGCATAGCTTGAAGATGACTGCCTGAAATTCAATCTGATCACAACCAGAAGCAATGGAAATCGCCAAATGTACTGTTTCCTCCCTAAGAACATGAGTCTGGGATGACTGTAATATCTTTTAAAAAAAAAGCTATTTCAGAGGAAAATTGATCTCATTTGTTAGGGCATCATTTGAGGGAGGTCCAAGTCATGGGAGATAAATATGGAAAATGACAAAATCAATCAAAAGTCGACGATAAACAAGAAACTAGAGACTACCTTTTATTTCTACAGGATTAGAATTTTTTTTAAAGAGAAATGAAAGCCACATAACTGTTATATTTTATTGCCTCCCCCAGGGTGTCAAAATCCATGATTTTCTAAAATAAATAGTAGATTTTGCAAGTTGGTCCTGAACAAACACAGCTACTTATTAACCGGGTGTGACCTAGGGCAGAACAATTAATCACTTTGAAACTCAATTTCCTTGTGCAAAAAAATAAAAGAAAATCAAAATGAGAAAGCTCAACCAATCTATCCCATGTGCACATTAAAGAAGTATGCAAGCCATCAGTCCCAAGCCCTGTTCTAAGTTATCTGCATACAGTAATTTCTTTATCCTGGTTGGAGGGGGTGCTATTACACAGGAGGACACTGCAGCACTAAGAAATTAAGTAACTTCCTCAAGGTCCCTTGCCTAGCAAGCAGAAGATCTGTAATCATAAACTAGGAAGTCTCACCCTAGAGCTCTCTGCTATACTGTCTCACACAGTTAGCTTTCAAGAAGTATTTCCTGAATGGGTAGATGAGAAGAGAGAAAGGGAGGGAAGAATGAATGGATGGCCTGGCTGATAGACATCTCTTAAAATCAGTACAGTAATTCCATACTTTTTGCAATTCAGGCTTATGGACAAACCTTCTCATTATAATTTGACATTCTTCATAGATCAGCCTATGAGGGAAATCCTCATGTAATTGGGCCAATGCATAAAGTATCCTCCACCTGAAGTAAGAATGTTCATGACAAATTAACAAATTCAGATTAATGTTTATTTGTCAGGCTCTAAACTTGGTTAACATGAGTCAGTCTATGAGAGAAGAGTTCACCTCCTTTGGCTGACAAGGCACCTTTAAGGGTCTATAAGATCAGACTGTGGGCCATACAGAATCTACCTAAGAAATTCCAGCCTGCAGGCTCTCTAAGAGCCTGACTGCCAAACTTAGGCAGGAAAGGTACGCTGAGAGCAAACAGGTTTTCCTCCCAATAAAAGGCCAGTGGCTTATTTCCATATTTCCCTGCCTCTCCTGCAGTGAACACTAGTTCTATGAGTCTCTGTGAAGAGATACACAGTTGACCCTTGAAAAATGTGATGGTTAGGGGTGCTGACTCTTCCACCCCCCATAGCTGAAAATCTGTGTATAATTTTGATTCCCCAAAAACTTAACTACTATTGACCAGAAGCCTTTTCATTAACATCAACAGTCAGCTAATACATATTTTGTATGTTATATGTAATATATACTGTATTCTTACAATAAAGCAAGCTAGAGAAAAGAAAATGTTATTAAGAAAATCATAAGAAAGACAAAATACTTTTATAGTACTATGCTGTATTTTTGGAAAAATTATCCACATACAAGCAGACCAGCACAGCTCAAATTTTTTTTTTTGGACGTTAACTGTATAGCCAAATAATACATATTAGAATTTCAAAAGGTTTTTAAAATTCTTTTCAAAAATGTATTTAGATACAACTTGATGTTTTCCAATCTTCTTGGCAATGAAGCCATTTTTTTCTCCACATAACTCTCAATAACATATTCTGGAAAATTCGATTTAGCAAGCAAACAAAAAATTGAGTATATACTTCATACAAAATAGTGTCCTAGGTTCTACGGAAGTTTCAAGGATGAATCTAGGAGAAAGAACTTACAGTTTTGAATGTTCAATGTTTGTAAGTTACTTTGATCTTACTAAATGTAATCTTCACACACACAAAAAAAACGTCTGAAGGAGACATCACTAGCCTCATTTTACAGTGAAGAAACTGAGTTCAAAGACATGAAGTCTTTTGCTCATGGCCCCCAGATATTAACTAGTATGGCTGCCTTTGAAGCCATGTTTGTTGCACCGCAGATTTGATATTCTTGTAGTTCTATAACATGGATCTTTTCCTAAGTAACTTACAGTTGTATAGAATAGGCATGTCTGTGGTTGTATAATAGGTGATAGAAAGCCCAGTGTCCTCAGAGAGGGCATTCAAAGGAACACGACATTATTTTCATCTAGGAAGATTCAAGAAAAGTTTGATTTATGATGTGGCATTTGAGCAGAGGCTAGGTGGGAAGAAGTCATTCCCTATGGTGAAAACAGACTTGGAAAATCTTAACCATCTATAAGGAGAATCATCAATAACCAACATAATAGTAAATGTTCTCCTCTCTATAAATCAATTATATCATGGAGTATCTAACACAGGCAGGACATGATGAAGATACTAAGGTGGACAAAAAGTCCCTGATTTCATGGAAGTTTTGCAGCATATTAGGGCAACCTTCCCTGTAAGCAACTAACAAACTTGTGGAAACACAAGTACTGTGGGAAAGCAGAGGAGGTCAAGATTGGTTTCAAGTGGAGCAAATCATAAAGAGCTTCCTGGAAGAGGTGGAATTTAGGATGGAGATATATTTAAACATGAAATTCTAGAGAAGAAGGTCATGCCAAGCAAAAATATCCAATTGAGCAGCAGGACAGAGTAAAATGCATAGAGAAAGATGAAACATTTAGAATGAATGGGCCAGAGCAGCCTGGGATTCCCTCCATGGCCAGAACACAGAGAAGACAAGGTATTCAGGCTCTGAATCTGTCTTTCTCTATGCTATATTCACTTTATTAAAAAGAATTGCTTTACTTAACAAACAACTCAAAGCTGGAGCAGATAGAAATTGGGTAAAATGGTAGAGAAGTTTGGAAAAGAAAAACATAATCAGCTATTCAACAGATTTAACTCCATACCAAGGATTCCTGGTTAATTTAGTAGGTGATGGGTAGTATCAACTTTTTAAAATAAAGATATAACATGGAGAAAAATGCCTCACAATTGGCCATGTCCCATATTCTGTTGCTGGAGAGAATTGTGATGGTCCTGACTTATAGACTCAGTCTCCTTTACTATCTGTCCTCTGCTGATCATAGGCAACCTTGTGTGTGATCACACACATCCTTGTGTGTGCTGCTGATCACACACATCCTTGTGTGTGCTGATCACAGCTGATCCTTGTGTGGCAGCAACACTGGAATGAAACCAGGCCAGAGTATTCCTGACTGTCCCTCCATTATCAGACAATGGGTACTCTCGAGACAAAGTCACTTCTCAGCCATATTGTTCCAGCAAAGACACAGAGGATCAATGTTACAAACTAGGATAAAGATCTGGGTTACCTGGGGACCATCCCAGGAATGCTATTTGGTAAAAAAATTAACCCTTCTTAATGCCCTTCCTTTGTCTTTGATTCCTTGGATTGAAGTGGAGAATTGGTATCGTTAAGAAGAAAATAAAATATACAGCTTCCACTGAAATGTTTCTCAGAGAAAAGAGTTTGCTGGGAACTAATAAAAACTATCTCAGTTTAGGTCAAATATTAGGGTACAAGCCCCACATTAACAGAAATTTTATCTCATTTATTATAGTTTCCCCAGTACCTAATTCAGGGGTGTTTGATAAATGGTCATTATTGAAAGAACACCCAGAAATGGAAAAATCCAATGCCATTTGGCTCTATTTTAAGAATTTTAAGAATTGCTACCAAATCACTGAGATACTGCAAATAGGAATATAAATTGCCATTTCAGTTTTAAACATGCTTTCTGTGGTATGAGAGAATATCATAGTCAGTAGCTGTAGAAGATCCCAGCAGGGTTCCAGAATGCTATCTATGATTTCAACCCATGGCTGCCAATGCCAATATTCATAAACTCACCAATATGGAAAAATTTTTCTCTCTTCTGAAAGATCGGTTTTAAAGTTGAATAAAGAGCAGGAATCAGAGGACAAATGAGCCAGTTTTCAGCCCTCAGAAATATGCATTTTCAAGCAAAGTGAATTAGATTAACTCAAACATGAATTTTCAAGCAAAGTAAGATTAACTCAATAGTATCGCTTTGCCATTAAATATAAACATTCTACGGACAGGCAGCATATGACAGCCTCATCATGCACCTTTCTAGGTGTATATGTGTCCTGGATATTTGTCTGTCCAACCCATCCCCACCCTCCTCTATTCTGCTCTGTGGGGCTGGGAATCTGCAGGCTCTGCTACTGAGTCTCCCTCACCTGCTGGTTTCCTGTTTGATTCTAGTAATAGGAGGAACTGGCCAAAGATCAGAAGGCAGGAAGACAAGAGTGGCAGGCCTCTGCTTCCGACCCTAATAGGGTTGCAGTTGCTGGACACTGGTAGGTGTATTCATCTGGATTATTCCAGAATCTGGCAGCTCAAGCCAATTCCAGACCTAGATGCCCAGGCCCCTTTTCAGGGTATTCCTAACGGGTTTCTATGGGGTGGGGGAGCTCAGCTTCAACAAAGGGACCGATACAGCTTCTCATCTAAGTATCACCTCTTCTTCTTTCTTTCTGTTCCTCTAGTGACCCCTAAGCGCTTCAGGAGCTGTCTAACTCTTGAGTTTTAATTTCCTCATTTTAAGATTGGGCTAATCATGTCTGCAGGGGGAAAAGGAGAGGCAATTAGGATTTTTAGGAATCCTATGCACTAAAAAAGTAATAGTGACCCCCATGTGTAAAAATTTTTAAAAAATAATAGTAAACAAATAATTATAAAGAAATTAACAAAGTTCTGATTTCTACCATAATGAATTTAAGAATATTTTTATTTTTTATTTTTTTAAGCAGGCTCCACACCCAGCATGGAGCCCAACATGAGGCTTGAACTCACGACCCTGAGATCAAAACCTTAGTTGGGATCAGGTCTCAGACACTGAACTAAATGAACCACTGAGATGCCCCAATAATATTTTTTAATATTAAAAACAATAGTGGTGCCCCTGCATTTCTGGTATCCTAATTATATACCTTGTCCACCTATTGTGGACTAGCACTTACAATTCCCAAAATATAGGGTCATTCTGAGGGTCAGCAATAAGGTACATTAATCACCTAGCACAGTATCTGACCTATAATAGGATTCATATCTACGGCAGTGATGATTATTTGCATTGCAGACCATTTTCACAGCACCTATATTTTCTTAATACTTGCCACACTTTTTAATGTCATTGCTATTATAATATCTTAGATTATATTCCCATTATGCCTCCTCACAGTTAAAGGTGATGATCTTGGGAAGCTCCAAGCAGAGACTGCACAAGTAATAAGAATGAAAATCTCTTGATTCATTTGAATTTGTTACAAGCCATAAACCAGAAAGTTGACACTCTTCCTAATAAAATATATTACATAGCCTACTTAATTCTAAAGGGAAATAAATGTACATTTACTGTTGCCTGTTTTATATATCAGGTGGTTTGCTAGGTATCTTTATCTGGATTATCTCATTTAGTCTTGTTAAACCAACTAGTTAGTAGATGATTTACTTTATTAATTGGATGAACATAAACAAAGACAATGGATATTGCCTGTCCTAATTAACAAGCTGGTATATGTTATATTAGGAAGAGACTCTTTCATGTAACCAAGATTTATTGCATGCTTGCTAAGTGCCAGGAATTGTATTAGCAACTAAGGAAACAGCGATTAAAATAAAAAGACACACCGGAACTGACTCCCACTCACAGCTGCCTGAGTAGTGGCTGCCAAGGACTCACAGGTGGCTTCTCAGGAGGAGCAGCTTCACCCAGAAAAGCCTCAGAGTCTCGGCATCCCCCCAGGGCAGACCAGACTAATGACTGATAATGAGGTACAAAAAGCTCAGCCCTTTGCCTTTGAGTGGGACAATTCTGTGGTGCTGTCCACACCCAAGAGCTCTCCACAGGATCAGGATGAGGTTCAACTCTGGTGCAGCCATTTCATCTTTGCTTATCTTCTTCATCCACTCTGGCCTGCCTCCTTCCCTTTATTATAGGTTCTTCCTGAGAGCAATCCTTCGATAACCCCCTTGAATGGAATCCCCATCCCAGACTCTGCTTCTAGGGAAGCTGGTCTCATCCTGTCCTCAGGGAGCTTTTTGCCTTGTACAGAAATATACCTGTAGACATACAAACAAACAAAAAAATAAATCATAACATAAAGGCATGAATACAAATGTACCACAGTCTGCAGGTGCACGGGCATCAAGATGGGGGATTCTGTGCTCATCCTCCTTCAGGTGGTGTTTGGGTGAAAGCAAGATAAAAATCCACCCAGAATTCAAGTACAGCAAAGCATATCCTTTAAAGTGGGGTCAGCAAACTTTTCCTTAAAGAGCCCGATAATAGATACTGTAGACCTTTCAGACCAAGAGGAGAAATGAAGTATATCATATGGATACTTATAAAACCATGTGAACTGTGATCACAGGCAGCTGATTCGATTCAACCAGCAGGCATATCTAGAACAGTGCTCTTCAAACACTGTTGTGCCTAGCAACCAGCAGAGGCTCTTGGGAAAACATAGATTCTGATTCAGTACATCTGGGTGGTGCCTGACAATCTGCATTTATAACAAGGCTCTAGGGGATGCTGATGTCACTGGTCCACAGACCACGCTTTGAGTAGCAAGGCTCTAGAGAGACAAGAATGGTAAGAGGAGAAATTCTAAAAGGAAAAAAAATGGTTAACTCTGTAGCAGTTAGGAGCAGAGGAAGGGATGGAGAGTCTCCAGGCTGAGGTCAGAGGAAGTCCAGATCATTTAATTAACAGTCAACTCATTGCAAATCACTGCTGTAAGCACCATGAGGAAAGATTCCAAGCTTTCACAATCATAAGCATATATTTTCAAAGAATCAGCTAGAAGGTAGTGTAGCAGGGAAAGAAGAACCTGTGCGGTCAATCGGGGCAGGAAGAGCCAACCGCCGGGCAGAAATGTAATGGATCAAGGGCCAGTGCACCAGGGCTATGGTTCATATGTAGGTGCTTCTGGGGCTGGGAAACCATTACTCAGAGATTCGTGTTCCAGCTCAACCCTTTACTAGCTCATCACTAGCCTAATATGTGTCATCTAATGACTCTGAGCTTCAGCTGTCCAACCTGAACATGCAAATACTACCTACCTCAGAGTCATCATGAGGGTTAAATAAGATCGTGTGTCTGGAGGCACCTGGCATGGACTCACCAAGTAAAGGTTGCTTGCCCTTCCTCTCCTCTTGGTAGAGACTTTGGCATGGTCACCTGCTTGTAGAAGTGTGCAAGGACGGAACCAGCAGTTGGAAAAGACGATTGCATTTCATAAATTGTTTTGCTTATGAATACATGAACTCTCTCTGAAAAGATCTCCAAAAGTTGACAACATTGATGGCAGCCGGCTGGGGGAACTGAATGCGTGAGGGACACAGATGAGAGGTAAACTTGTGTGTATCTTGACTCTGTTGCACGAAAGTACATTGCTCATTTTAAACAGAATTACACACACACACACACACACACACACACACACACACACACACACACACACTGGATTGCTGAATGGATCCATGATACAGATTTGTGAATGAGGTCTATTGGCAACAGCTTTG
This sequence comes from Ailurus styani, assembly GCA_002007465.1. Lineage (NCBI taxonomy): Eukaryota > Metazoa > Chordata > Mammalia > Carnivora > Ailuridae > Ailurus > Ailurus styani. The sequence goes on from LNAC01001718.1 coordinate 39,953, forward strand.
AGTAAGGGCAGATTTCAGTGTGTGACTGAATTTCTGTCCAGAAAACCAGAAAACTGTACTGGTGAGCCAACTTTGGGTTTTATTTTTGAACATCGTTATTCCCAAGAAGATGCATTAAGATCCTTCTGGAAGGCTATAGAAGTTAGTTGCTTCACTCGGCACCTATTCCAACCCTATTCTTTTTTACTTTTTTTTTTTGCTTAAGAAATTAATTTTCCAGCCTTCCTTATAGCTAGAGGGGCTGTACAACAGAGTTCTAGCAATTGAGAAATCAGCAGAAATCTGTTGGTGCCACCTCTTGCCTTTTGTCCTTCTTCTGTCAGTCATGCTGGCCCGATGGCTAGAGCCCCAGCAGTCATTTTGTAACCACAGGCATGAGAGCCACAGGCAGAGGTCAGTACAGCAGGAAGACAGATGGTGCCTGAGCTCCTACAGTACCAGTGAGCTGCCACTTGAGCTCTCCCTTTGTACTTCGTAAACAAAATGAATCCCCTAGTTGCTTACACTATTTTATTTTCTTTCATCTCATTTTGTTTTGTTTTACTTTTGTTATAGCCAAAATCAATCCTCAATGATGTAAAGAAGAGCCAAGTTTAAAGAATTGGTGTTCAGAAAAGAAGGGGTTGGTGCAGGAACAATGCAGATAATAAAGACAGACTCTATTTCTGGGTCATATTGGACTAGCTGCAACCGAAATACATACCACCCTAGAATATCACCCTCTCTTCTTTCTGTAATACAGGAATACAGCCCTCTAAACAAATGCATACATTTTCATCCACCCTCTAGTTTCTGTTTAATTTTAAGATCAGACACCTTTCTTTCTTTATTTATTAACTATTTAATAGTTAATTTCTTTCTTTCTTTATTAACTTTTCTTTCTTTCTTTTTCTTTTCTTTTCTTCTTTCTTTCTTTCTTTCTTTTTTTGTTATTTCAAGCCAAGGATGTATTACCAAGATGTTGGAGTTGGTCCCAGAAGAAAGGAAGGCCCTAACAATTCAGCTTTGGAAAGACTGAACCAGAGAAGTTCCAGGATCTCCAGCAGCTAGGGACTGGAGACATGCTTTGTAAGGCATTGCTCAGGATTATGGAGCTTCGATGACTTTCTATTCCCATGTGTCTTGATGCAGGTTTCAAATTGCTAGGAGAGAGGATCTAATTGACTCAGCTTGGGTCAAGAATCTCTATTATTGGAACAAATAGCCATGCCCAGGGGATGGAGTATATCATGCAGGCATGGCATTGGGGAAATCATTAGGAGCTGGGCAAATGTCCCAGTTTGTGTCTCCTACCTTCCACCTTCTTGGCTGCCTGGGGTGTGTGTGTGTGTGTGTGTGTGTACCCATACCCTTTCTCCCACAGATCCATAGATGCCTCCATACAGCTAGAAGTAATTATTCTGTATATAATAACTAACACACTCTCTGTTCCAGTGGGAAACAGGCCAATTTATAACCAGCTACTAAGCAAGAGACAATGTCATGTGACCACATTTTTCTGCATGTGATAAAGTTCTCCAGGTGATATCCATTTGCACTATGGATTTATAGTAATTCTATCTTTGTATTCTCTAACTACATGCCCTAGGAAGGGAAAGAAAGTTCAAGAAATCTAACTGAAGATTCATAGATGTGATGAGCACTGGGTGTCATATGCAACTGATGAATCATTGAACACGACATCTAAAACTAATGATGTACTATATGTTGGCTAATTGAACTTAAATAAAAAAATAATAAAGGTTAATAGAGATACTTTATAGACCTATTGTAAACAGAAATGCCAGCAGATTTTAGTCTTTGTTGCTGAAACTGATTGTGAGAGTCTAGCTGACATTTCTGACTTCGTTGCAGACTCCTACCTCCTGTTGACTCTTACCTGTAGCCAGAAACTCAGCTAATAAGGATTCCTGGCCCTGGGAAAGTTACATGATATTTTATTCCTGAGTAGTCTAGGCCCTTACTGTGTCAGCTTACCTGACATTGCAGCAGTCTCTGGCAACCTTTGCTATCAAGAATGGTAGCTTAAGGTGGTTCTTTTCTCTATAAGGGTTGTCATCCATACAACTCACCTCTGCTAGCCTTAATCTCTCCACCCTTGCATGTTCTGAATGCCGATAAAAGAGCATCTTTTTGAGGTCAGATATCTTTATCCCTGGTACCAACTGACTATGGCCAAAGGCCCAAGATAAAATTGACATTCACCTCCAGGAATGGCTGTGACTGGGTCACCATCCACGTTTTTCTAGGAAAATAGATCTTTCCTTTATCACTAGGTGTTTCCAAGTTTGTATATTAAGAACTGAACATCTTTTATACAACTATTTTATGTATTAATTTTTTCTCACATACATTTTTTAAACATGACAATACTCTGATCATGTATCAAATATTTTAATTTAATCTTTTTCTCAAATTCTAAACCATGTTTTCTTATTCATTTGATTAGATTGTCTCACAGACCAATCAGGCACGTAGTAAAACAGCTTCGACAAGTGGAGTCATTTCTTGTGTGTGATCAGCTTGGTCACATAGTTGAGAGAGCAAGGACTTGAGAGTTATGTTGATGTGGGTTTTATCTAATCTTGGGCAATTCATTAGTTGCTTTCAGTCCCATTGTCTTCATCGATAAAATGACTATCATAATATCTAATTGATAAGCAAGTTGGAAAAACATAATTTTTTTTTTTTAAAGATTTTATTTATTTATTTCACAGCGGGAGAGAGATCACAAGGAGGCAGAGAGGCAGGCAGAGAGAGAGAGGGGGAAGCAGGCTCCCTGCTGAGCAGGGATCCCGATGCGGGCCTCGATCCCAGGACCCTGAGATCATGACCTGAGCCGAAAGCAGAGGCTTTAACCCACTGAGCCACCCAGGCGCCCTGGAAAAACATAATTAAATGGCTCATACTGGTACAGTTTCCAGGAAATAATAGACATCCGGCAAGTGATAACTATGATCATCAGAGTTTATTCTTCACACTAACCAAAACAAAATCTAGCAGAGAATGCAACGTGAACAAGTGCCCCCTGAAATTTACAAGCAGGTGTTCCAGTACTTTTACACCAGCCAAGAATTTTCCATCTTTATCTCATCCATTGTGTGCCACATGATCCTTCCCAGACTCCTCCCCCAGACTCCCTCCAAGGTGAAGCAAATTGATTCATGTAGCACTGTGCCTCTTCCGGTTATTTTTGCAAGATTTTTCTCATATGAGTACCATCAGCAGAAGTGGGCCATTATGGAAGTAAGCAGGGATGCTCTAGCCTCTGCTCAGCCTCAGGGGGGAAATCCTGCTTGATCAGAGCTCCAGCTCCAACTGTGCCCCTGGCTTCCCTCACTCTTGTCATCCCAAAAATGTAAACATGAGGCCACTTCCTCTCCTTTATTTTGTCTTTCTCTACGAGGTCTCATTGAACCATACATTTTTCCCTTAAATTTTCTCAACTCATTTTATTTCTTCCCAATAACCTTGATACAGGTTATTTTATCAATAACACAATAGACCTTATCAATACTGCCCACCAAACAGTTATGTGTGCCCGTGCGCATGTCCATTGTGGCTGAGGAGTGCTATTAATCATAATGCGTCCTTTCACTCTATACCCAAAATACTATTTCGACAAAATTTTTACAACTATAATCTATCTTTAAAGGAGGAACTTCCACAGCTAAGCCAAAAGCCCACAAATTTTCAACAATAATTTATTCAAGAAAATGGGGTAAATTATTTTTTAAGTCAATAGGAATACAAAATATTTGCTGAATTGGGCTTCCAAATGTATTTTTATACTGACCAAATATAAACCATGCAACATTAAGTCCTGACATTATTTCTATGCTTTATACAAAGTAGAGCAGGATCTTATTTGATACACTGGTAAGAGGCAGAGCCTCCAGTTTTTCCACATTTCTCTGAATTACAATGCTTCTCCTCCTGTACCTCAAGCAACCCACTTCCCCAAATCACCCCCAAATCTTGAGTGGTTTGTTAGTCCTTTAGAAATCAGTTTAGATGTTACCACTTTCAGGAAATCTTCCCTTCTTGGATTTGTTGGTTTGTTTGTTTGCTTCATCCCAAAGAAGATATTAGGCATCCTTCCACTGGCCCTCCAGGGGGCACCATGTTTATCCCTTTCTTACCAATAATCACATTGCTCTATAATTGTCTGTTTTTCAGTATCTCACCACTGGACTATGAGAAACTTAAAGGCCATGCCAGATAGTTCACTGGAGGGAATTTGAAAGAGGAACCAGCCTTGAAGTTGTTAGAATTTTTGAAAGAGCAAAGGGAAAGAGGTGAGGCAAATCAGAAATTAGCACCTGCACCTGAGGCCACCCCCACTCCCATCCCTCCCTCAGGGCTGGGAAGAAGAAAGGAAACAAAGCTGCTTGAGCCCAGGTGCCAGGCTGTCTGGAGAGAAGGGTAACTACCATAGGATTCTCTCAGTACAGGACAGAGCAATATCCTTGCTTCCTCCTTCTATTACCCTCCAATCTTCCATCCATGGGCCCCTGTGGCCAAGTCTAACCCATGGGCCCCCCTTGGCTAAGTGTAACTAGAAGATACTTGGCAAGAAGCCTGAGAAGGGCAGGGACTGAATCTGAAAGCAAACCAGCAATAATGACTGGAGTTGTTACCAGTTCAGTTACTCAGCACTTATTCTCACCCTGCTACCCAAGATAATCTCTCACACAACAGCAGATCCAGGCCTTCATACAGACCAAGGCACTCTCATCTCTTTCTGCAAAGGAAGCTACAATCCCCATCTCTGAGGATTCCAAACACAGTCCTCCCTGCCCCCACTGTGTAGTCCCAGCCCAACATCTCTTGGGTGAAATCTGAATTCTCTTCTTCACTGGCTGGTTCAGTAGCACAAGGAGCCCCAAAACATCTGGGTGCAATTTTCAACTCCCAGTTCAATAGGACCATTATAGTGTCCGCTGATAGGAGCATCCCTCCTTTGGGAATTAAGACCTCTAAACCATAGTTGCTGATACAGGGGGGAAAAATGTTGTAAATGGGACTACTCAAGGTAATAGTGGGAAGAAATGCTTCCACTTCCACACTTAATTCCCAGACCCATGTATTCTGGGTGAGGCAGAAAGAACATCATAACTCTAGTACTATGCAAAAGGTATGACTTGTCCTACAGGCAGCAGGGTTACATAGTAAGACACTGAAGCCTATACTGAGACTGATGCCAACCCCTCTCACTATAAAATGAATTCCTTGGTCAGCAGCATGATTAAATGGGATATCATGATGGTGAATATGGCATTTGACAGAAACTCTGGGGGAAGGGAAGATAAATCAATCTCCAGGATGGATCCCCTTTATATATATTTTTATATATTATATATTATTTATATTTTAATACTATATCTGTGTGTGTATATATATAGTATATATATACATATATATATATATTATAAAGAGTTCAGTGTCATCAGCTTGGTATGATACTGCACAGCCCTGACCCTACAGCTCCAGCTTGGGCACTCACTAGTGGCAGTAGCCAGCTCAGCCTTGGTGAAGGAAGTCCACTTTAGTTGAGCCTATGAATGGCCTTTATCACTGCTGCTCTAGCCACTTTGAAGTGGCTTTGAAAAACAAGTCAACTGATATGCATAGAATAGGCCACTCTGTTCTGATTATTAGGGACTTCCACCTCAGTGGGTATAAAAATACTCACATTCTGTGCACTTTCCATGAAGTCCATCCACATTCCTCTTCTCCAAACTTCCTTGTCACCAATATTCCAGTCTAATTCATTCCCAGTCCCTGACGGACCAGCCAAACACTAAGCTGCTACCATAAATTAGTGTAGACACAAATTTATGGCTGTATCTCCTTCCTTGGGTAATAGATGACCACATATATTGCCAAAAGTTCCACCCACATGGAGGATTCTCTTCATTACTCCTAAAAGGAGCTATAAAGCAGAAACAGTCCACCCAGCTATTGTCAGGGTAACATGCAGGCCCATCCATTCACCAGGTCCAAGTTCTACTTCCTCCATCAACCAGTCATGGTAAACTCTCCATTAGCCATAGAAGTGGCTAGAAGGAGGAGTGAACGCCCTGGGGATCTGAGTCACTTCCTCATACACCTTACTTATGTCTTCTTGAACTTCTAGAGCCTGGTCTCATGTTTACGATTTCCACTCGATGATGTCATATTGTTGTTGCACACACACAAACTCATATCTTGATAGATCAGACAGCAACCAGTTCACAATTGCCACGTCAAGCCATCTGGTCTACCTGGAACTGTATCTCAGAATAAGAATAATTATCAGCAGAAGAGTGTTAATAAGAAATACTCAGGCATTATTTTCCTCTCACCACTGATTTCCTCCTACTGGTTGAAACCTAACCAGGAGCAAGTTGGCAAAGAAACTTGAAAAATGTTGTTTGCAGCAGAGTGGGAGAACATCAGACAATGGGTCAGTAATCAAAATGGCAAATGACTGCATGCTGTTGTTTTCCAAATTTCGAGACAGTGTCTGGCACATTATGGGACCTCAGTAAAATTTTATGGAGTGAAGAAGGATCCACTCATCTTCATCAGGCTCTAGTATGGACCCAAATGGCAGCAACAGATAAATAATGGTGTTTTTGCCTTGAGCAAACTTTGTCCTATTGTTAGCAATTTTGAAACAATAAAGAAGTCTAGAGATGAGTCCCATTTTTGGTTTTTGAGCTCTATTGCCCACTGAGTGGACAAGCTGGGAGTCCCGTCGGTGAGAGAGCTTCTTATCAGAGTGATGGAGGGAGGGCAGCAATAGCCTCCAACCAGAATACCCATGTTCTAAACCCCCTAGATTTAATCATTCTTTGGTCTGGATTCTGGCACATTCTAGGTTATTATTTTAGACTAAAATATTTCAAAAGCCCATTTTCCATTGAAGAGCTGTTATTGTGATTTTGTAAAAATAGACTGTAAGTTGAGTTTTATAATTTTTCTCTTTTCAAAACAGAATAATGTCATATGTTTAATGATAAACAGGCAGTTTAGGAGAGAAGGTAATTAAGATAATAATCTTAATATAGCTCTAATAATATTAATAAAGATTTTAAGGACAAACAAATAAAACTCATACCCCACTAATTCTTTTTTAAACCAGGTGGGCCAGATTCTTGCCCCAGAGATACTGCCTTTATCAAAAATATTTTTAGAGCTAGCTTTAGAACAGATTATAAATCACAAAGGAAAACCAGTTTCTTGGCTACAGGTGTTGGATGCCTCCCCAAATCAATTCCCTCCTCTTCCATAAAAAGGGGATTTTCACCTTGTCACATGACTTCCTTGGGGCTCAGTGTGGTCATGTGACTAAGCTCTGCCAATGTAATGTTAAGGGGGAAGTCATGTGACAGCTTCCAGGCCCCCTTCTTTGAGGGACATTTGGGACATTCCCTGGACCCTCACCTTCTTGTTCATCCCTTCCTTTTTACTACTGCCTGGAATGAAGAAACTGCCAAAGGCTAAAAAACTCTAGGTCATGTTTAGGAAGAGTAGACTGGTAAAGCTAGAAGAATCTGGGTCTCTGAGGACTTAGGGACAAAGGGGTCATACATATGGACCACTTCTTACTAGACTTCATTTATATCTGAAAATAAATATATATCTATGTAGCATCAATTAACTGCCATGTTGCATATATATGTTACTTCCAACCAAACCAGTTATTCCACAGAAATCAGGTAGAGAGAACAGCATTCTGGAATTTGCAGGTCTTCCCTAAAGCTCTAGAGCTGCTTAAAGAGTGAATTTGGAGGACTGACTTATCAGGGTAAGGGCTGAAGATGAGCTCATGTCTGATCAATTCAATTGACCCTCTCAAGTAGACGGTGAAACCAAAACTAGAAGAAGCAAGTAACTAAGGGTGGATGAGAGGCTGGAGGTGGACAGGAACATATCTTTCATTTAAGAAACAAACACCAATTAGAGAAGGTACAATGAATTTCATCCTTGAATAAAATCAAGACCATGGCCTTTTCAGAAAAGTGCATGTTATGCCCTAAATAATTGAGCAACAGCTCTTACCGTCATCAGCCTAGTGACTGAGATAAAGCAACTGAGCTGTCAGAATAATTACTTATTTTATGATTGTTAAGTCTGGAAAATCAAGCCAAAGCCTTGCTAATAAACTTTCTTCTTCAGAGGAAGTCAAGAAATTTGAGAAGTATATTCTGCCCTCTCCTCCAAATCCTTTTCTGTTCTGGCTGTTCTCTCCTAAGACAGTTGAGTCATTGGGGTGATAAGTACTACATAAATATATTGAGGGAAAGAACTTACGAATGATTTCATTTAAGATCCTGAATTGACTTTATAATTTTACATTGTGTGATTCACACCAGCCACAGGGATCCCCACCCATTTCCTCTCTCCAACAGTGTCATAACCAAAGCTCTCAAACTTTACAGAAGCTCACATTTTCCTTCTTCCATAGAACATTGGCATCCCTGAGGATGTCAACAAATGTCCAATGACCAATTATACTTAGGAATGGTCCAGAATAGGAGAATATTTTATAAATATTTTCAGGTACATTTTTAAATGTCAGAAATCTTGTTGCCATGTGGCTCTTCACCCATAGCCTTCTTCTGTTGGGAGGAAAGAGCCAAGAATTACTTAGAACAAACAGGGCTCTTGTTGAAAATCAGCCTTTGTCAAAAGTGAAAAGAGTTTCTAAATTAAAAGACAAATAAGCAAAAATAAAATAAAAAATTTTAAAAAAGACAAATAAGCAAAAGAAAAACACTCTTTACTAGTCAAATCAAATGTATGGAAAAATGAGCTCTGAACTCATTTGAGTTTTGAGATTTAACTCATGTAGTTTTACTGTAAAAGGAAGTTAAGGAACTCAGCATATAACATACAAAAGTTCAAGTTGCCTGGAGAGAAATTTTTTAGATAGGAAGATGGAGAATTTTGAAAGGAGAAGGGTAAGCACATGAGCAAATTTATTGATCTGGTCCACTGGCTAGGATGAAATCCCAGAAGATGCTGTCTTGAAAACAACCAATTAAGTTGGGACAGCCTAGTGGGAATTTTTCCTCACTTTCTCAGATATAAACTAGAAGATTATAAGTCTTCATTTAGAAGATTGGCATTCAGTTAGTCACCTGAGAAAGATGACACCTAAAGAACAAGGGTACATTCCCCAAAGAGTAGCACAGAGATGCCAAAGTCTCCATATGTCATAAGGAGTAAAAGAGGAGGTGCCAATAAAGGTAGTGATCAGCAGAGTCTTCAGTCAGGACAAAGCGGTCATTATTTGTAGGGACATCAAAACCAGAGACAGATGACCAGAACTTCAGTAGTGGGCCCCAGCACACCATGCCCCAAAAGGCCAAATGAGGCCTGTCGATCCTCAGTGGACACCAGCCCAGGTTGAACCAAATCTGATCCACTCATCCCTCTACAGTAGAGACCAGTGCAGATTTAGAATACACCACTGGATCCAAAGTCCCTTGTCCCCGGTTCTCTTAAAGGTCTTCAAGGTAGGGAAGGGAAGGAATCTAAAAGACTAAGCATTTCCCCAAAAGAGAGTGAGTTATCCAAAATACTATCTCCAATCTGAAAGAAATGGAGATACTGTTAATTAGCAATATCTCTGTATCCACCCTTCACTGGGCCCCAGAATCTCATATACGGAAAGTTTCAAGAAGTGTTACATATAAAAAAAATTCTTCTATAAAAATATTAAGGACACACATAGGCTAACAATAAATGGTCGTAATTTATTACCCTAAAAAGGAATATTTGTGGAAAAAATTTCTGGGACTTGGAAATTCAGATGAATTGGGTAGTAAGAGGGTTCTGCAAAGTTTATACCTGCAGAGGTTCCAAAATTCAACTCTTCTTCTATGTCTACTGTTTTTCTGCTACGGGAAATTGATTTTTTTTTCTTGAGTGTTATCTTTAACCCACTTTCAGACAGACTCCCTTACAACTTCTGATGACCTCTTTTAAAAATAAATTGTTCTTTTCTTTTAAAAGAAAATAAATGATAAAAAATAGAAGATCCATTCATGAGGTTTCGAATCTGTGCTGAAAATATTACTATTTCAAACATCTTTTTGTTTTTCTTCTATCAAAACTGAGCTCTTGCTCAAATGATTCACTGGTGAATCCTACCAAATATTTAAGGTAGAAATTATACCTGTTCTCTACAATCATTTTCAGAAGATAGTAGCTGAAGGAATACTTCTCAACTCATTTTATTTTTTTTATATACACATTTTTTTTTATTTTATTCTTTGCCACAGGGGTACAGGTCTGTGAATCATCAGGTTTACATCTTTCACAGCATTCACCAAAGCACAAGCCCTCCCCATTGTCCATAACCCATCCACCCTATCCCTACCCTCCCACCCCCCAGGAACCCTCAGTTTGTTTTGTGAGATTAGGAGTCTCTTATGGTTTGTCTCCTTCCCCATCCCATCTTGTTTCATTATTTTCCCCTCCCTACCCCCCACGACCCCCCACCCTGACTCTCAAGTTCCTCATATCAGAGAAATTATATGATAATTGTCTTTCTCTGATTGACTTATTTTGTTCAGCATAATACCCTCCAGTTCCATCCACGTCGTTGCAAACGGCAAGATTTTGTTTCTTTTGATAGCTGCATAGTATTCCATTGTATATATATACCACCTCTTCTTTATCCATTCATCTGTTGATGGACATCTAGGTTCTTTCCATAGTTTGACTATTATGGACATTGCTGCTATAAACATTCGGGTGCACGTGTCCCTGAGGATCACTACCTTTGTATCTTTAGGGTAAATACCCAGTAGTGCGATTCCTGGGTTGTAGGGTAGCTCCATTTTCAACTTTTTGAGGAATCTCCATACTGTTTTCCAGAGTGGCTGCACCAGCTTGCATTCCCACCAACGGTGTAGGAGGGTTCCCCTTTCTCCGCAACCTCGCCAACATCTGTCGTTTCCTGACTTGTTGATTTTAGCCATTCTGACTGGTGTAAGGTGGTATCTCGCTGTGGTTTTGATTTGTATTTCTCTGATGCCGAGTGATGTTGAGCACTTTCTCATGTGTCTGTTGGCCATTTGGATGTCTTCTTTGGAGAAATGTCTGTTCATGTCTTCTGCCCATTTCTTGACTGGGTTATTTGTTTTATGGGTGTTGAGTTTGAGAAGCTCTTTATAGATTTTGGATACTAGCCCTTTATCTGATATGTCATTTGCAAATATCTTCTCCCATTCTGTCAGTTGTCTTTTGGTTTTGTTGACTGTTTCCTTTGCTGTGCAAAAGCTTTTAATCTTGATGAAGTCCCAATAGTTCATTTTTGCCCTTGCTTCCCTTTCCTTTGGTGATGTTCCTAGGAAGAAATTGCTGCGGTTGAGGTCGAAGAGGTTGCTGCCTGTGTTCTCCTCAAGGATTTGGATGGATTCCTTTCTCACATTGAGGTCTTTGATCCATTTTGAGTCTATTTTTGTGTGTGGTGTAAGGAAATGATCCAGTTTTATTTTTCTGCATGTGGCTGACCAGTTTTCCCAACACCATTTTCAACTCATCTTATGAGGTCATTACCCTAACACTAAAACCAGGAAAAGACACTACAAGAAAAGAAAGCTACAAACCGACATTTCTCATAAACATAAATGCAAAGATTCTCCACAAAATATTAGCAAATTGAACAATGTATGAAAAGAATTACACACCATAACCAAGTGAGATTTATCCCAAATATGCAAGGCTGGTTGAACGTTCAAAAATTAATTATGCAATCCATCACATCAACAAACTAATAAAGAACAATCACAGGATTATATTAATAGATGCAGAAAAACACTTGGCAAAATCCAATACCTTGGTAGTAGGAAAAGAGTATACATGGAAAAAAATTGGCTTTTGGAACCTCTTTGAGAATAAGCTTTTAACTTATTTTAGCTGCCCAGCTCACCTGAATTTCCAAGGAATAAAGGGAAAATTCCTCGGTTTATAAAGATGGTAAAGAACACCTACAAAAACTTACAGCTAACATCAGACTTAATAGTGAGAAACTAGAAGCATTCCTGTTAATACCAGGAACAAGGCAAAGATGTACCCTCTCACCACTCATTTTCAACATCATAATGCAAGTTTTTGCTAATGCAATAAGACAAGGAATTGAAGTAAAACTATACAGATTGGAGAGGAAGAAATAAAACTGTCATTGTATGCAGATTACATGATTGCTTATGTAGAAAATGCAAAAGGAATATCAAGAACAACAAAAAACTTCTAGAATAAATAAGCTATTATTGAAAGATTTCAGAATACAAAATCAACCATTTTCCCATGTACCAGCAATGAACAAGTGTAATTTGAAATTAAAAACACAATGCCATTTACATGAACACACAAAATAAAATGCAATACTTACGTATAAATCTCACAAAGTAGATACAAGATCTATATAAGGAAAATCTACCAAACTCTAATGAAAGAATCAAAAAACCAAATAAATGAAGAGATATTCCATGTTTGTGGACAGGAAGACTCAATAGTGTCCAGATGCCAGTTATTCCTAAATTGATCTATAGCTTCAATGTAGTCCAAATTGAAATCCCAGCAAGTTGTTTTGTGGATATTGATGAACTGATTCTAAAGTTTATATGGAGAAGCAAAAGACCCAGAATAGCCAAAACAATATTGAAGGAGAAGAACAAAGTTGGAAGACTAATGCTACTCGACTTCAAAACTTACTATAAAGTTATAATAATCAAGACAGTGTGATGTTAGCAAAATAAGAGACAAATAGATCAGTGGAGCAGAATAGAGAGCCCAGAAATAGACCACACAAATACAGTTTTAAAAGGAGCAAAGGCAATTGTGAAAAATGGTGAAAAGATAGCCCTGTGTCTATTTGAAGATTCTCCCCCTCTGCCCCTCCCCCAACTCTCTCTCTCAATCTCTCCAACATAAATAAATAAATCTTTCAAAAAAGAATCAGAATATGTAGTACTATCTCAACACCCTAAAAATACAAGAGAAAAAAATATTAAGGAAATGATTTATGTATGATGGAATTATGGGATGTTTTCCATATCTTCTTTACGATGTTCAGTTATTTTTCAACTTCTCTATAATGAGTCTATAAATTATTATGGCCAAAAATAAATAGATACCATTTTAAAGATAAATGTTGATGGATTGCATATATACATGTATACACATTCACATACACATCACATTATTACTGCATTATTATAGGTGGGTACGACTATAACAAAAATGGTCAACGGGTTAGAACAACAAATACCAAAATGGCAGCAGTGATCTAACTGTGGCTAGCTTTGTGTTATAAGACCAGGAGAAAAAATTTAAACCAACTTTGTTATGTTTTCCAGGTGTTTTATAATGAATCTATATTTGTATGTGGAAACATAAACCTGGACTTTTAAATAAAAATTCAGTAACACTATATTTAGAGACACACTTCTTAAGTAACTTGAGCATGAAGCAATTGTTATGACTGTTGGAGTGAGCATTTTGAAAGATTAGCAGAAGCAAGATAATGTGACATTTAGCTGATCTTTCAAGAGAAGCTGGACAAACAACACTTTTTTTTTTTTTAAGAAAACAGTAGCTTGCAATGAAACATGGTGTTTCTAGTGTGATTCAGAAGAAAGGTGTCAGATTTTTCTGTGGAAAAAAACCAAGAAGGCACATATTCAAAAACAGAAGTGAAAAATATCTTGATTCATTTATTTAGCACTGCTGCAGAATCCATCCCCAAAAGCCTATTTTGAAAAAATTCTGACTCATGTAAACTATCCTTTACAATAACTGGCCAAGTAAGAGTATCTGACATACACTGAACACTTACCATGCTCAGAGAATTTTACATACATCATCTCTAATCCTTACAACCATGGAAGAGTAGTATTTCTAGCCCCACTGTACAGATAGGAAAATTGAGTCTCAAAGAGATAAAGTTTCTCCTCTCACATTGCATAGCTAATACTTGGCAGAGGTAGTCTCTGAATTGTCTGTCCCACTCTAAAGTCTGTGTTCTTTATACCCATCCGCCTCAACCCAAGGCTTGGGGGTCTTTGTCATGACAATTCATCACTATGGGCTTTTTCATGAAGTTTTTTTCTCAAACATTATCACCCAGCAAGATAGCTCAGCTAATTTGCAAAACATGACTTCGCAAAAATATTATCGTTTTCAAAAACAAACATCCGACCACGGAGGATAGAGACTTGGCCGGTAGTGCTTTACAGAAAGCAGTAACCTAAGCAGTAAGGACACTTCCAGAAATGTCTGGAATCAGAGGATGGGGAACTTGTTAGGAACTATACTCATCTGGAAGCAAAATTTAAAATAATGTTCTTGTTTCATTTTATTTAAATTCAGTTAGTCAACATATAGCACATCATTAGTTTCAGATGTACAGTTCAGTAATTCATCAGTTCCAAATAATACCCAATATTCATTTCATCACATGCCCTCCTTAATGCCCATCACCCAGTTACGCCATCCCCCCAAACTCCTCCCTCCAGCAACCCTCAGTTTGTTTCCTGTGATTAAGAGTCTCTTATGGTTTATCTCCCTCTCTGATTTCTTTCCCGTTTTCCCTCCCTTTCCTTATGAACCTCCATACTATTCCTTATATTCCACATATGAGTGAAATCACATAATTGTCTTTCTTTGATTGACTTATTTACTCAGCATAATATCCTCCAGTTCCATCCTCATCAATGTAAATGGTAAGATTTCATCCTTTTTGATGGCTGAGTAATAATCCTGTGTGTGTGTGTGTGTGTGTGTGTGTGTGTACAGCATCTTCTATATCTATTCTTCTGTCAGTGGACATCTGAGCTCTTTCCATAGTTTGGCTATTATGGACACTGCTACTATAAATATTGGGGTGCAGCTACCCCTTCGAATCACAATGTTTGTATCCTTCAGGTAAATACCCAGTAACGCAGTTGCTGGGTTGTAAGGTAGCTCTATTTTTAACTTCTTGAGGAATCTCCATACTGTTCTTCCCAAAGTGGCTGTACGAGCTTGCATTCCCACCACCGGTGTAAGAGTGTTAGTCTTGTTATTTTAAACCCTGCTGCACAGGTAAGAAGGGTAACTTATACATTTGTTTTTTATTCCCTTTGCCCACTTGGTAAGGTAAGGTAAGGTATCCTTCCTGCAAGGAAGGATTTCTTCCCAAACTTTAACCATAATTGTAACTTATATACCTAGATTTCATTTTTAAGGGCAAGCCTACATATAAGTAGGTTCATATGGATTATTCAATATCATACCCTGAAAAAGTGAGCTCTGGAGGGCAGGTTTGGACCTGGCTTATCTCTACAGCCCAGTTGTGCAAGGTATACTAATTAGTATAAACTAACTCATTGTGTATTCAAGAATTCTAGAATGAAAAATTTAAAAAGAAGTAAGTTTTGGACCTAGAACAATCCTAAGGAGCTTCACCAATGGGTTGAGGAAGAAACCCTTCACTTCTCTCACTTAAAGTTCTTATTTCTGAATCAGAACAATCAGAAGCTGAGAGGAAGGGAAGAGAAGGAGAGAAGAGGAGAGAATGAAAGGGAAGGGGAGGGAGGTACAGTTGGAGACCCCTTCTGTCTGTCTCCACATGCCCTGATTTGGATGGAGACCAGGGTTTGACCAACCATGGCCCAAGGGCCAAATCCAACCTATGGCCTATCTTTGTATAGCTAAGAACCATGAGCTAAGAATGTTTTTTACCTTTTCAAAGAATTGGAAAAATTCAAAAGAATGGTGATATTTTGTGACATGCAAAACAGTGTCCATAAATAACATTGTATTGGAAGTCACCCACACTCTCATTTACGAATTTCTATGGCTGCTTTCATGTTACAGCAGCAGAGTTGAACAGTGGCAACAGAGACCATATGGTCCACCACACTTTCAATATTAACTATCTGGCATTTTACAGAAAAATGGTTGGTGACCCTTGGCATAGACAATCAACTGGGAAAGATCAGTTGAGAAAAGTGAAATATGAGTCTAGGATGAGTGGGGGCTGTGTACATTAGGGGCACTCTTCTCGACTATTTAAGCTAAGAAAATGCACTACTGGAGAGTGGCTATGTGGTTTGTCAGCACCATAATGACCAGCTGTCCAAATGTCTCCTCACCTGTGCCCCTGAAGTACCCAACATTTCATCGTCGTCCACAGAGGAGGAAGTATTGTGATAGCGTGCCCCATATCTTCCCTTCCTCCGACTTCTTCATGTTCTATTTTCCAGTGCTTGTCAGAGGAATGCTGAATCCTGCTGTCGTTTTTCAGACCCCAGGAGCAGTTCTGACAGTCTTGGCACCATGAAGCATTCCCAGTTCCTATCTCATTTCTGCAGCTGCCTGCTCCCTATTCAGTCAGAAAGCGCTTCCCTCAATAATGCATTTGTTCTTCCATCTCTCTTTCCTCTCTCCCCCAATCCCTCTCTCTCTCTCTCTCATGCACACACACACACACTCCTATTAGATAGAGAGAAAAAAACTTTCAGTTTCTTGCCAAGTCTAATAGAAAATCCCTTTCATAAACAGAGCTGCCTTTGTCATTTGTAAAAGTGCGACTGTCTCTCCTTCTGGAAGTGATTGCATTGTTTTTCTGCATGGATTACAGAGAGAGTGTGTGTGTGTGTGTGTGTGTGTGTGTGTGTGTGTGTGAAACAGGAAGGAAATGAAGGAGAGGGTTCTAGGAGAGAGCACCACAGAGCAACCAAACACAAAACATAATGTCAACCCTATAAAATTAAGACATGGGGTTCCCTAATCAGTCACCTTCAACTGGGGAAGCTAGAATGTAAGGAGAGTGTGTGGTCCTTTCTGACAACTTATTCATCGTCTAAGACAATTACATGATCAAAAATATCTTTGAGAAAAAAGTGCCTAAAAAATGTAAAAAAAGAGAATATAGCAACATGTTAACAATGGTTGTCTTTGGGTGGGAGAGAAAGGGTACCATTCCTTTTATTTCAACTATTCTGCATCTTCCTGTTCTCTTTTTGATGCTAAGCTGAAGAGAAAAGAGAAAAGATAGCAATGTAAAGGAGAACTCACTGACAAAGAGAAAATCACAACAAAGCCTAATGTAGCCAGACTCTCATGGGCTACCTTCCATGTCCAGTTATTGCAGGGTTAATCAGAAAACATCTTTTGTAAAAACTTTTTTTAAAGTGTGTTTTATAATAGGGCGCCTGGGTGGCTCAGTGGGTTAAAGCCTCTGCTTTCGGCTCAGGTCATGATCTCAGGGTCCTGGGATCGAGGCCCACATCGGGCTCCCTGCTCGGCGGGGAGCCTGCTTCCCCCTCTCTCTCTGCCTGCCTCTCTGCCTCCTTGTGATCTCTCTCCCTCTGTGAAATAAATAAATAAAATCTTAAAAAAAAAAATAAAGTGTGTTTTATAATATTCCTCCTTTTGGCCCAAGGACTATGAACTGAATATAGCTGAGTCTTCTTCATTGTCCCAAGAATGATTCAGGGTCATTTTTCTGAACATCACTTCTTTTTAAACAGGAAAGATGGCTAAATCCACATTGACTCCAAAAAACATAGACAACTGGGTTCATTTATTACAATATCATGCCCTCCTCATTCCCTCTCTTCCTCCCTATCAAAGCAGAATACATATATAAAATTCTAATTAATTGAAACATTGAATGATTGAGATTTTACTTTAACAGAAAAATAGGAACTTGAGCTTAGAGGGGCAACTGAACAAATATATACATTTCCACTCCTTTATTACATCCCATTAAAGTTACAATAAGAGGATCTTTTTAAAAAATAAACAAACCATAAAGATAAGAAGGAGAGAAAAGACAATACCTATAGCATTTAGGAAGCTGGAAAGCAGAAAGTATAAGTGGTGCCTGGCATAGACTCAGGAATGTAGAACCCTAAGCCAGCAATGGGAAAGTAAACAGGATACCCCAAATGCTCAAGAATTGGCAGCATAATTTACCTCTGCATGCAAAGGTAGAAAAACAGATAGGGCTGAATTCTATTTAAGGAGCTGGTAGAGCCCTGATCATCTACCTGCTCCTTAAGTTCTCGGCACTCTAGAGGTTTCTTCTCCGGGGGGGTAAAATGCAGGGTTTCTGGGAAGGAGCTCTCCATACACAGAGTCCTGAAAACACCAGTAATATGTGATCATTTACATAGTGAAGAGGAGATCTCCCACTTCTCCTCCCATTTGTTTATAGAAAGGATAGCAGACACTCAAGCAGGAGATAAGAAGATTCTTCTCTGGAGACAATCTCACCTGGCCGAATGAAAAAAGTCTAAAGATGTCGGTGTCGGAGTAGGGAGGTGGGCAGTTCCCAGAAAACTGACACAGCCAGATCACCTTCCAAGGAGGACCACAAACACAGCTTCTAACAGCTTTCAGGGCTCCATTTATTAACAGAAACAGGCAGCTAAGGGTCACCAGTCATCAGAGGAAAGCTTCTAACATGAAAGGCAGAGACCAGAGCAAACAGACAAATGAAAGCAACTCTGTGAGGAGATAAAACCTTCAAAAACCCATTCTGAGTATCAACGAGATAAAAGCTGATTGCTATTTTCATGAAACAAGAACTCAGTCCAGAAAATAAGACAGTTCTTTAAAATTAAAAATATGAGAACAGAACTTTTTAAAATCCTCATTAGAAGAGTAAGAAGACAAAGTTTAGTATAATGAGTTTAGCTTTATTTGAGGGAAAAATAAAGCTAAAAGAAAAAGAATTGGTATCATATGATCTCTCTGATATGAGGAACTTGAGGGGCAGGGTGGGGGGTCGTGGGGGGTAG
>LNAC01001718.1:60081-109458 GCA_002007465.1 Ailurus styani
AAAAAAAAAAGACAAAACAATTTTCATGTTGAAGGTGAAAGGAGACCCCAAGTTGACAATATAGCACATGCTGGCCAGAGACAACTACTCCATGTAGCAGCAAGAAACAAGTTCTACAGGAGAAGGTTCCAAGCAGATAAAATTTGTAGAATGGTTGGGGCTTTAAGTTTACTAATGCAGAAATAAACAACAGGGAGACCTTAAGGATGATTTAACTACATAGAAAACTAAAACAACTCAGAAAGCAATTATTAACTTCAGAGAAAGCAAATATTGCACCGGAAGGGAAAATTTATCATAGCATATATATACATATAGCTCGGCTATGAAGAGCATTTATTTAAAGTCATAAAAATCTAAATGCTGAACATTGATCTAACAAAAGTGGTGTGACTATTTGGGGAGGATGGGGTGAAGGAGAGGATAAGAAATGTGCAGATATAAAGAAAAGTCAAAGGAGAAATTACAGAATGCTTAAATCCCCAGAATGGAGAAGTAACAGAATACATACATTATTTAGAGATATGAAAGCCACCAAAAGAAGTAACTATGACAATTGAAAGTGACTGCCACTGAAGAGCACAGAACAGAGGCACCGGAGGCAGGAGAATGCTAGGATTCATAAGACTTATAGAATCACTTGACCCTTTCAACAACATGCATGTGAAAAGTTCTAATTTTTAAAGAATCTTTAAAAGATTCAAAGTCAATTTTTAAAGAATCTCCAGACACACATATGTACATACAGATACAGGCGACATCCAAAACAGAAAAGCAAACCTGTACCTAGAGAAAAGTAGGGGTAGTAGTTTGGCTGGAACTAAAAATGATGGGAAGGCATCATGGAAAATGAGAAAGATCAACATCACAAATAAGAAGGAGACATCAAAGTATAATTCTCCTCCTTCCAACACCCGCCCAGAGCTTTCAGCTTTGAAAGAGCACATGAAGGCTCCATGTTAACTGCCCTTCCTCCCACCTCCCACCATTAGCCACCAAAATAGCATTTGCCGATCATTTGCATTACAAATTTCACTTCAACAGGTGTTGGCATGGAATAGTTGATTAAGGATACGGAGCAAGGAGGCACAGTCATGGCAATGAAAGGGAGAGGAAAAAAACAGAATTTATATGTTACGCAATTCATACCCATGAAGAAATCCACAAAGTCCAACGGGTTGACTAGTGTTTGATGGGTGCAGGCCTAACACCTGCTATAGATACAGAGATCTCCCCCACCCTGGCCCTTTCTCTCTCATTACACCAGCAGAGGGATGGATTTGGAAGGATGGGATACCCCTCTCACAGGCCCTTGTCTGACAGAGGAGTGTGTCTATAGGAGCTTGGTTTGAGAATGTCCCAAAAGTTCCCTCAGAACTTCTGAAAATGCCTCCTCACATCAAGAACTCCATAAGCTCTTTCTTTCTCTGCTGAACAAGAAGACAATCTTAAATGAATTCTCACCAAACTGAGAAGTTTTGACAATGATGAGGGTCATTCAAACAAGATGGGATGGCCTTCCCTGGGGCAGTGGTACAAAGCATCAGCATTGGTTTGTATTCACTTGTTTGTGTTTTTGCCCCAGAAAAAGAGATTTAATTCTTTTCATTGTTCTGGGCTTGCCTCATAATATTTATTAACTGAGATATAATTGACATATAACCTTGTGGAACTTTAAAGTGCACAACCTGTTGACTTGATTATTTTATATATTTCAATATGATTATGAGAGTAGCATTAACAGTTCTACTACACCACATAATTATTTATTTTTTGTGGTGAGAACACATAAGATCTAGTCTTTTAGCAACTTTAAAGTATATAATAAAGTATTGTTGACCACAATCATTATGCTGTGCATTAGATCTCCAGAGGTTACTCATCTTTGAGTTGCAAGTTTGTACTCTTTGACCAACATCCCAGTTCCTTCAGGCCCATGCTCAGGTCGGGGCACATTGGGAGAATTCCTCTCCAACACCCTCTGAGTCTTAGTCCTTTCTTTCCCATATTCCTACATTCCATTGCTTCCTGTGAATTCTGATCACATATTCCTTTGAGAGAGGCATTTATATCACTGATTAGCTATAGCCAGGTGGCTCTTTCTGGGCTACAAGGAGGCAATCCATTGCTTTTCATTAAATGTCAATGTGATTAGTTTAACTATGAGATCAATGCTATAGTTTTTATCTCTGGATTCTTGTGGGGAGGTCCCATGGATTGCTTCAAGAACTTGACCTCCTTCTAAACCTCTGACTTGTGTAACTCTGGACAAGTACTTCACTTCTTTCTCATCAGTGAAAGGGAAACATAGTTCTGAGGCTGTCATGAGTCTGCAATGAAATAATGACCATAAAATTCCTAGCCTAGAGTCCTCACACAGTGTTGAGTAGAATAATCTAATTCCTTTCCCTCTGAGGCCACGCTGTATGGAAGACCCTAAGACAACCAACAACCACAGCTCTGGGGCACAGGATAAACACAAGGCTCAGACCAAAGCATTAAGGCCTTTGCTAACTGGCTGCTTTGTGTTCTGGCCACTCACTTGCTCCCTGACTCTACCTGCTCTCACCCCCAGAGAGCAAACACCACAAATGCAAGTTCTGCCCTGTCCTTCCCAAGAAAGGTAAGGAGCAAAAAGGCCCATCCTGAACTGCGGACAGTAATAGGATTCCAGCATCTAATTAATGGAGGCAGAGTCCATGGTCCGCCACAAACACAGTTATTCAAAAGGTAATTGAGAAATTCCAATGTGAGGCTCCTCCACCCTGCCAGACAAATGGCCCCTTTTCTCTGTAATCCTAGTTCAGAGCCACGGGTCTCCTTCCAGCTGACTCACAAACCCAAAGTGCTTTGAGCCAATTCCTCTTTGAAAGCCGGAGCTGCTCAGGTAATGTGCTGTGCAAGCCCTTTAGGCTGGCCTGGGGGTCCTACCAGGGCTACTGGGGAAGGTACTCTGCTCTCAGCCACCCACAGCCAGAGGTTAAAATGTATGGAGCAGTGGAGCACAGGCTCAGAAATGGGAGGAAAATCGCTGCCTTCATTGTTATCTCCCTGGCAGAGGGCAAGTTATAAAAGCCGATTTCTGAGCAGTGGACCAGAAATGAGCTCATCTCTCCTCCTACTTAGTTGTGTTTCCCCAGGCAAACTTTGGTATCTCTGAGTCTCTTCAGTGAAGAAAAGAGGTAGGATTAGGCCTGTGAGACCCCTTTCCACATTAGGGTTCTTTTCTGCAAACATCTCTACCTCATAAATATTCTGCTATGCATGAGACAGTGAAAGGAAACAGATCAGCTACTATTACAAGATTATGGAAACTTTCTGAAGTACCAAACAATAGTTGTCAAGAACCTTCTCATTTAAAGTCAGGTCCTGGTGGTGGGTATTAAGGAGGACACATATTGCATGGAGCACCTGGTGTGGTGCATAAACAATGAATCTTGCATCACTGAAAAACAATAATAATAAACAAAACAAACAAACAAATAAATAAATAAAGTCAGGTCCTATCCCCTCTATGCAAGGCTGCAAAGGGAAAAGTAGAGACCCAGTTTTACCAGTGTAGACTATTATTTACTCCTAAGCTTTATTAAAATTTCACTGGGGGCTTAGAGTGAGGACTTCTTTAAAAAGGAGTATGTGCCGGAGAACGTCGGTGGCTCAGTTGGTTAAGCATCTGCCTTCAGCTCTGGTCATGATCTCAGGGTCCTGGGGTCCTGGGATCCAGCCTCACGTCAGGCTCCCTGCTCATCAGAGAGTCTGCTTCTCCCTCTCCCTCTGCTTCTCCCCCTGCTTGTGCTTGTGCTCTCTCTCAAACAAACAAACAAACAAACAAACAAATAAATAAATAAATAAAATCTTTAAAAAGGAGGGGTATGTGCCGTATATTCCCCCTCCTCACACCTTTCTCATAGGCAGGGAAATGCCTTCCCCTCATTTTAAGGAAGGTGAGCTGCCTAAAGACAAGCCTCAAAACAATTCAGAGAGATTGACAGGTGCTCCTGAAGTTTGCAGAACTCAGGCACTGCCATGCACATCTGAGTAAAGCCAAAGGCAAAAGGGTTGGACTGGAAGAAGGGGGCAGATAGAAGAAAGAACTAAATTGGGAGGGGCCCATACTTCAAGTTAGGCTGTACAAAGGTGTGTGCGCATTTTCCAAATGCCCAGTATGGACCCCACAATAGGGAACCAGCCATAGATCTTTAAAAAGACTGCCCCCAAAAGCTTCCTACCAGAGGTAAGTCAATCTCATTAGGAAGAGGCTGCACCATGCCATCAGAGGTAGGTGGCTGGGATGTTGTAAGTAGCCATCCAGAAAAGGTATTACCTAAGTTAGTGAACTGTTGCCAGAGATTCCTACTAGGGACGTATCTGTGGAACCCACAAATAGGTCCCCTGAAAAAGGGCTGACAACTGTGCACCTGCACCCAGAAGGGGATGCCAGATGCAATCGACCTATTCAATAAGAACCTCTGATTTCTCCTCTCTCCCCTCACCTTAGTCAACCCTACAAGGGCAGAAGCCAGTACTAGGAAGGTATATGACTGGACAAACAGACACCAAACACACTGCCTTTCTCTCCCTTCCCACTGCAGATTTCTTGAGGCTGTTACAAAGATGGGGAGGGATGAAAGGGTTTTTTGCCAATATTTTCTTATGAAAATTTTCAAACATCCAGCAAAAGTTGAAAAAAATGTATAGTGAACCCCTGTAGACTCACCACCTATCTTTCTCACATATCTATCCATCTCGCTGTCCATTTATTACTCCATCTTAGTTTTATGCGTTTCAAAGTGAATTGTAGACATCAATATACATCTCCTAAATACCTAAGCATGCATTTACGAGAGTTCAGTCTGGTTTTTGTTAAAAAGGTTACATACAATTAAATCACAAATCTTAAGTTTTTGTTTGTTGAGTTTTAACAAATGGATATGTATAACCCAAAACTCTTACCAAATAAAGAACATTATTGTAACTCCCAAAAGTCCCCTCATGTTTTCTCTCAATCCCCATCTACTTTTGGATCTTTTTCAAGCAAAGATTGGTTTGGCCAAATTTTAGAATTCCATGTAAATTAGACCATATAGTAATGACTCCTCATTTCCGCAAAATGTTTTTTATATTCAACACTATTGCAGTACATATCAATAGTTCTTTTATTTGTATCACTGAGTAGTATTCCACAGATGGATTACGATACTTTGCTTATGCATTTTCATGTTTATGGACTGTGTCCAGTTTTTGGCTGTATGAATAAAGCTATTATGTTCTTCTACAAGTCTTTTTTTTAAATTACATATAAGGTATTATTTGCCCCAGGGGTACAGGTCTGTGAATCATCAGTCTTACATAATTTATAGCACTCACCATAGCACATACCCTCCCCAGTGTCCAATATCCAGCCACCCTATCCCTCCCACCCCCCTCCCCTCCAGCAATTCTCAGTTTTTCATGAGATTAAGAGTCTCTTATGGTTTGTCTCCCTCCCTGGTCCCATCTTGTTTCATTTTTTCACTTCCTACCCTCCACAACCCCACTGCCCTGCTTCTCAAATTCCTCATGTCAGAGAGATCATATGAGAATTGTCTTTCTCTGATTGACTTATTTTACTTAGCATAATATCCTCTAGTTCCATCCATGTCACTGCAAATGGCAAGATTCCGTTTCTTTTGATGGCTGCATAGTATTCCATTGTGTATATATATATATATATATATATATATGTGTGTGTGTGTGTGTGTGTGTATATATATATATATACATATATATATACCACATCTTCTTTATCCATTCATCTGTTGATGGACATCTAGGTTCTCTCCATAGTTTGGCTACTGTGGACATTGCTGCTATAAACACTAGGGTGCAGGTGCCCCTTCAGATCACTACATTTGTATCTTTAGGGTAAATACCCAGTAGAGCAATTGCTGGGTCAGAGGGTAGCTCTATTTTCAACTTTTTGAGGAACCTCCATACTGTTTTCCAGAGTGGCTGCACCCGCTTGCATTCCCACCAACAGTGTAGGAAGGTTCCCCTTTCTCCGCATCCTCACCAACATCTGTTGTTTCCTGCAAGTCTTGTTTTTTTAAATATACATTTTCATTGAGTAAATACCTAAAAGTGAAGTGACTGGATTTATAGCATAAATGTATGTTTACTTTTATAAGGAAATTCCAGAAACTTTCTTAAGTGATCGTAATTTATATTCCCACCAGCAATGTAAGAGAGAATTTCAGTTGTTCCACATTCTTGCCAACATTATTGTTTAATTTTTTCAAACAATCATTTGGTGGGTGTGTAGTGGTATCTTACTGTGGCTTAATTTGTATTTTCTTAATGAGTAATGATGTTGAGCACTTTTTCCCACTTGTGTATCATCCTTGTGAAGTGTCTCCTGAAATCTTTTCTTCTTCTAGAGGGTGGTTTTTGTTATTGTTGCCATCGTTTTATCTTTTTGTCAGTTTCTAAAAAATCTTCACATACCCTCAAATCTAGTCCTCTGTCAGAAAATATATTTATAAATATTTCCTCCCAGTCTGTGGCTTGCATGTTCATTGTCTTAATGTATATTTTGATTAACGGTTATTACCAATTTTTCTGCTAGATCCTGTGTCAGTTGTTAAAAGGTGTATTTTCAAAAATTGTGTTCATTTCATCTACATTGTTGAATCTGTCACCTTAAAGTTGTTCATAATAGTCTTTCTTTTTTTTTAGGTTTTATAAATTTATTCAGAAAGTGATGCAACTATGGAATGATGCATTTTCAGCACTATGAAATCCAATATCTTGAAATCCTTTCTCCTTGCAGTTCTGTTTATTACAATTTTATAATCCTGAAGAAATTCTCTTATCTGAAGTTTTTCACACATCCAGGTATTTTGCATGATGTCTGATGTGCTCATTAATAAAGGCTGTAATGAAGTAGTAGCTATGACCATAACCCTCTTGTAATCTGAAAACAATAGGGACTTTCTTTTCTGTACTGGCAGCTATGAAGTTATCAGGTAGTAATTGTCCATCTGTAGGCAACTGGTCATCTTTTCCTTCATCAATTAGTATATCCAGCTGACCATCTGGATATTCACAAGATGGGTAGCATCATCAGCCTTCCATTTACTTTGATCTGTTCTCAAATATCCGCTAAAGGCTTTTTCCCCCCAAGGACAGAGCACTGGGTTGAAAATCGGAACAAATGCTGACACAGATTTGGACTTTCCAGGATTCTTCAAAGCACAAATAGAGCTCTGTGGCCTCCCCTGGAGTGGCCAAAAATAGACCTCCTTTGGGGGGTCTGTTGTAAAATTGGCTTTTATGAGTTGAGGAAGCTCTGCAGTTACATAAGTGTACATTCTGTAGTTAGCTTTCCAAGGATCTTCAGTGGCATCCACTTAAAACCCAGCACCAGTGCCAAAGTCCCAGCTCTCATCTTCTCCTTTAATATTGCAACCACGAGGGCTGGCATCTGGAGCAATGACGACAAGGCCATGTTCAGAGGCAGCTTGATGATCATCAGACTTTGATATAAAATTTTGTTCCGTGTAAGATAAACCAGATAGCCATGCAGTGCAGGACATTTCCTGTTTCTGCCTCTGGTGGTAAGTAGATAGCAAATTTCATTTTGTAGTTCAGTTCAACACTGTCATGTTCAAAAACTTTCTGCAATCCTCCAAAGCACTGAGTGCTGTAAATCTATTTCAGTACCGTGTTTCTCCTCACCACTGCTACTTGCTTTTTTTGTCTGCACCAAAGGATGGATGGTCCTCGTGGATGGGTGGCAGGCAGGGAAATGAGCAGCAGGTGGAGTGGAAAGGTGGGGCTTCATCATCTAAACTTGTTCAGACTACTCTCTTATCCTTCTTGTGTCCATAGGATCTGTAGTGATAACCCATCTTTCACTTCTGATATGGACAATTAGTGTTTTCTCCCCTTTTTTGTATGACCAGAGTAGCTAGTGGGTTACTAATTTCAATCTTTCAAAGAGCCAAGGTTTGGTTTGTTAATTTTCTTTCTTTCCTGTTTTCATTTGCCTGGCCTCTGCACTTTTATTTTTATAATTTCCTTCGTACTACTTCTTTTGGGTTTTCTTTGCCTTTTTAGTTGCCCCTATTTTCTTCAGGTCATTAATTTTAGGCCGTCTCCTTTTTCTATTATAAGCATATATAGCTATAAATTTCCCTCTAAGCACTACTATAGTTGTATTCTACAAATGTTGATATGTTGTATTTTATTACCATTCAGATTACAATGTTTTCTCTTTTCTCCTGTGATTTTTTTTCTTTGACCCAAGGATCATATTTCATCGCCAAATAGTTGAGACTTTCCTATATATCTTATTGTTGGTTTCTATTTTAATTTTATTGTGGTCAGGGAACATATTGTGTATGGTTCCAATTTGATTTAAACTATTGAATCTTTTTTTATGACCCGACTATAATTTATGTTGGTGAATACCATATGCACTTGAAAAAATACGTGTATTCTGTTGTTGTTGGGTATAGTCTTCTATAAGTTAGTTCAGGTTTGTTGATAGTGTTGTTCTGATCAACTGTGTATTTACTAAGTTTTGTCTAGTTGATCTATTGATTGCTTCAGAGATAGGTATTAAAATCACCAATAAAAATTGTGGATTGTCTATTACTGCTTCATGTAGATTGAGGCTCTGTTAGTAGGTACTTACTTTCTTTTTATCTTTTTTTCAAGTTTTTTATTTAAATTCTAGTTAGTTAACATATATGGTAAAATTGGTTTCAGGTGTAGAATTTAGTGATTCATCACTTACATATAACACCCAGTACTCATCCCAAGGTACTTACTTTTCTTTAATGTATATGTCTTCCTGATGAATTGACTCTTTTACTATCATGAGAGAGCTTTCTTTTTCTTGACTTATAGCACAATTTATTTCATTTTAATATAACTACTCCAGACTTCTAGCACTTTGTTTTCAGAGTACATTTTTACCACATATTTATTTAAATGTATCTCTATTTTTATATTTGAAGTTAATCTCTTATAGACAGCATAGAATTGGCCTTGGGTTTTTTTTTTTTTGTCTGTTCTGGAAATCTTGACATATTAATTGGAGTGTGTAGTTCACTAACATTTAATATTATTAAATATGGATTTACTGGTGATTGATATGATTAGATTTAGGTCCATTGTTATGGGTTTTTTGTTTTGTTTTGTTTCCTATTTTGTTTGTTTTCTGTTTGTCCTCCCAGTTTTTCCCTTGTTCCTTTTCTGTTTGACTTCTTTTGGAATATTTAAATATTTTTTATGATTCCATTTAAATTATCTGTTTTTAGATAAGTCTCCTTTCATTATTTCCCATTGATTAGTCTATGCATTAAAATATGCAAAGGAGGATATGTTTCAAATTGGATGAGATTTTTAAATTTTGCAATTAAATGGGACAGGATTTCTTAAACCTTACAGTTGTTCAGGAAAAATATGGGATGCCAAAGACTTGTTCCCATGAATGGGTAAGAATGAACCCCAGAGCAACTCTGAAGGGTGAGGGAAGAAATAGGCCATTTCTTGGGCAAAAGACATGAACAGACATTTCTCCCAAGAAGACATCCAAATGGCCAACAGACACATAAGAAAGTGCTCAACATCAGTCAGTATCAGGGAAATACAAATCAAAACCACAGTGAGATGCCACCTCCTACCAGTTAGAATGGTTAAAATTAACCAATCAGGAAACGACAGGTGCTCACAGAATCTAGGTACTGTGTCTGAAACTGACTTAGAAGTCATCAATTCATGAAGAAATTTTTTAAAAATGACATGTAAATAGGACTTCTAGAAATTTCTCTTGAGGCAATTCTTACACTGATCTCCAGACATTTACAGTAATATTTTCCACAAAGTTGTTTACAATAATGGAAAACTGAAAGCAGGCTAAATGCCCATCATTAGAAGAATTAGGTTAGTTATTATATTATTATTCCATATTATAGAATACTGCACAGATGTTGACAGATAACATTAAGTTACAAAATTACATGACCCCAGAGACATGTTCAAGAATATTCATCACATTTGTACATAAACACGAATATGAAGGAAAAAGCACAGGTTATCACAAGTGGTTATTTATTGGGGAAAGGGGAGAAGAATGGAAGAAGATTTGTACTTTTAATATGTTCTGGTATTGTATGGTGTCATGTATAACCTGTGTAATTTTTGTAAGTATATTTATGGTCGGCATGATTAGCAGTAGGTAAAAAGACAATAGAATTGCTTTAATAGAATCCTTCCTATTGGGGCGCCTGGGTGGCTCAGTGAGTTAAGCCTCTGCCTTTGGCTCAAATCATGATCTCAGGGTCCTGGGATCCAGCCCCAAATCAGACTCTCTGCTCAGCAGGGAGCCTGCTTCCCCCTCTCCCTCTGCTTGCCTTTCTGCCTACTTGTGATCTCTCTCTGTCAAATAAATAAATAAAAAATCTTAAAAAAAAAAAAGAATCCTTCCTATTACCATAGCTCATTTCTATAGCCAGAACCTTCCCAGACCCTGAAGAAGGAGAAGTCTAGCAATACTGATGCTGGTGGCATAGGGCTGGAGAAGGTAGATCTGGGCAGCCATATTTGGCAGCAGCCCTGGGTATCAACCTCAAGAAACCTTGCACTTGACATTGTGCTCAATAAATGAGTTGAATCAAAAAGCAGAATCATACCAGTTGTGACTTAGAAAATAAAGTTTACTTGTATCATCAATAATAAGGTATAGGTAACATACAATGAAAGAAGCCATTCTACACTCTTTAAGATTAGCAAAAAATTTAAAGCCTAATAATAATACCAAGTAAAACCAAAACCAAAATGATCTGTCCAATGTCACTTACAGAAATACAAATTATTACAATCACTTTAAACAGTTTGTCGCTGCCTGGTAAAGTTGGAGATAAGCCTGCCCCACACATTAGCAATGCCACATACATAAGAGATTCTTTTTAAGAGACCTCCGCAGAAATACAGATGGCAATACTTACGATGTGCTATGTCCATATGGTACAATATTAGTCAGCAGAGAAATTAAATAGACTAGAGCTACCCATTTCAATATGGATCAATCTTGGAAAGATAAAAATGAGCACAGGGAGCATAGATAGTTCTGGTATTGTATGGTGTCATGTATAACCTGTGTAATTTTGTAAGTATATTTATGGTCGGCATGATTAGCAGTAGGTAAAAGACAATAGAATTGCTTTAATAGAATCCTTCCTATTTTTGAGACTCGGATACATGAGTGTCAGTTACATTCGTCTCTATTTTTCTGTATTTTGAAGAATTTAATCGGAAGAAAAAACAATTAAAAATATAGGAAAGAATATTCTGAGAAAATACACCAAAATTTTAATGGTGATTGTCTCTAAATCATAAAAGTCTAAGTGACTTTAATTTTCCTTTTTATATTTTCCTATGTGTTCTATTTGTACATATGAAACATGTATTTCATTTATAACAATAAAAATGGATTATTTTAAAGTTAATATATACAATTTCTGTGACATATGATGAAACTATGAAATACAGGTACAGCAAAA
Organism: Ailurus styani; assembly: GCA_002007465.1. Classification (NCBI taxonomy): domain Eukaryota; kingdom Metazoa; phylum Chordata; class Mammalia; order Carnivora; family Ailuridae; genus Ailurus; species Ailurus styani. The sequence continues at coordinate 71,631 of LNAC01001718.1, forward strand.
AGAACCAGAAGTAGCCTAAGATATTAACAGTTGTTAATCTTTGGAATCTGGGTGATAGGTGGCTTTTTCCTCATACTTTTCTCTGAATACCAATTTTTCTATAGTGGGAAAGTTGGCTTACATAAAAGGCTAGAGGTCTTATTTTTTTAAGACTTATTTATTTGAGAGGAAGAGAGACAGCAAGTGGGGGGAGGGACACAGAAAGAGGGAGAGAGAGAATCTCAAGCAGACTCCCCACTGAGCAGAGTCCCACACGGGCTCCATCTCATGACCTGAGATCATGACCTGAGCTGAAATCAAGAGCCGGATACCCAGCCGACTAAGTCATCAGGTGCCTCATGGCTAGAGGTTTTAAATGGAAAGAAATTCAAATAATTTTTTCCAACATTGTAAAATGTTCATGGTCCTAATGATAAACTAAGTTATATATATAAAAAAAAAATCTGTTCTTAAAGAAGAATTGAATTAGAGCCAGATAATTTTTAAATGAAGTCTGGTATGATAGCGCAATTTATATTGATATTCCCTGAATGCTAGCTCTGCTAATCAAAATATTGAGTTAAATAGCATGTGTTATTCCCTAAATAAATTCTAAGAGTGGGGGTTATTGGCAAAGGGGGAACATGAGGTCCTAAGTGGCCCAGTGACCTGAGTTGTCTCCACAGAGAAGGAAGCATGAGTCATTTAATCAATGCTGTGTCTTTTATAAATCGTAAGGAACTCTCCTAGGAAGGCTTTAAGAGATAGATTCCTTATTACCACTGATATATGTTCCAATTAAATGTTTCACATTGCCCTCCTGAGACTGCCCAGCCTGAAGGGAAGGAAGATGGGATCCCAGCCTTCCAACTCCCACCATCAACAAGATTCTTGCATGTTAGGAGGGGCCATGACCAGCCTGTTGACTAAAATCTGTAATAGAAAATGAACGCACTGCCCCAACAATCTTGAGGCTCTTCTCTAGAATCAGTGCAAAACTCTGACGACCTTAGGATTTCTGTATGCCTGTGCAGACAGGTGGGTTCAAATAGAAGAAAATAGAAATTTTCTTTCTGGAGAAAAAAAAGAATCTAGGAAAATTCTACCACCCCCTCCTCTGACATTGCTCTCCAGTCCATCCTGTTAGTGACAGCCAAACCCCAGGAAGCAACTGCCCTTGCTTGTCAGAGGTTGTCCACCATCTGTGAGGTGAGGAGTTTTCCAAAGCACATATGTAACCAATTATCTTAGGGGATCTGAACAACAATGACTCGAGATGTGAAAATCCAGGGTTATTGCCCCCAAGTGTACAAATGGAAAATATAGAGAATTTAAGCATCTCGCCAAGGTCACCCCCTTTATAGCTGATAAGCCAGTGTGGCCGCAGACAAGAAGAAAGAAAAAGTGAACATGGTAGGAAGAAGGCATTGATGCAGAGAAGCAAATGAAATACTGAATTTTTAAATTTATATCAGGTTTAGCCTTCTCTATTTTGCACTTTTCTTGGGTTAATGAGACCCTACAGACCCATTTCCATCCACAGCTTTATTTCCGTCCCTTTAGATGCTTCTAACCACAGGAAATGCAGCTGACCCCTTCCCTTGTTGTTTAATGGCCTCATCCTCCCTCCCCTTCCCACTCTGCTGTCTCAACACCCATCTAAGATATGCAAGGATCTGGGTGTCTCAAGATTTTGCATCTTTCTGCTCAGCTAATTACCCCCAACTGAAAAATAACTTGTTCACATACTTGGAGAAATACGGTAATCGAGCTACTAAATGCTCCTTTTGCTAATGACATGTTTTTTCAATATGTTCAAATGAGAGGCTCATTGGAAATTATTCACTTTCTTCTAAGTTGCAAAGGAAAATGAAAGGCAAATTATGGCTGTATAAGCACGTGTTCGCACGGATCCTATCCCACTGAATTAATTTGCCATCCGCAGAGCTATTGATGGCTAGCTCTTTCCTTCAGCCTTTGCACTTACCAGGTGGAAATGATTAAAGATTTAATTTCCTTGAGGGGTCATTTAGGTTGGAGATGTCACCTTTGTAATATAGAAGTCATAACGTCCACCGGAGAGAATAAGAGAAAAATGGCTTCCGTAAGTATTTCAACAGTGGGAAGAGAGGTAACGGAGTGTCCAATTTGAAAGGAACTCAGGTCTGCTTAGGCACTCTGATTTTTCAGATGAGGAAACTGAGGCCCAGACAGGTTAAGGAGGTTGATCAAACTCAGTCTGCTCATGTGTAGCAGAATTGAAACTAGGAGATAAGTACTGGCCTCTCGCTCCCTCCCCTCCATCCCGTAGTCTACAGTGCCAGGGGTATATAGAAGCAAGTTCAAGACAATGTGGCTTCAGGGAGGGGTGCCTAGGACAAAGCACCAATGCACTCTGTCAATTTTCTACAAATTCTTCAGTTGCACAACTTCATTGGTTCAAAGACGTTGGTTCACTTCACATAAGCCAACACACACAGTCTGACAGAGATAATTCATCATTATCTTACTCTCCTGGGGGTGGGGAGTTCCAGCCAGTATGAAGAGGCAAGGGTCAAGGGGAGTATAGAAGGAGCCACCCTCCTTCACCCTCCTTCTCCCATCAGCCCAGGTTGATCCATTTTCATTACATTTCTCTTTGATGCAAAATCCTCAAACCTTGGGCAGGAAGCCCTGCTTATCAAATCTGTTCTTAGTAATCCATTTTTATCAAACTTTATCTGATGGAACCAAAATATGTTTGATCTTACTATAAAGTACACTTATCAGTCCTCCTGCTAGAACAGCACTGCCTGAAAGTGAATGGTATTAAGAGCAAAGTCTTTAGAGTCAGAAAGAAATGAGTTTAAATCCCAGATCTATCACTTCCTAGCTGCAGTGCCTTGCCCAAGTCACTCATAAACTCACCAATATCTCGCTGAGCACACTAGGCTCTAGGAACTCAGATACCTTCCCTGCCTTCCTGACTTTACACTTTGGAGGCACTGCCAGGCACCAACACACCTGTTACCCAAGTTAATGCAACTGTTACAAATGCTGAGAAGGAAGGTACCCAGAACCTCAAGGGCATCCACCAGAAAGGTTTGTCCTTGTTACAAAGGTCAGAGAAGACTTCCCTAAGGAAGGGCAGCTGGAGTGGGAATCAGAAGAGTAAGTGGGAAGCGAGGAAGAGTAGGCATCCTGGGCAAGGTGCAGTGCTGCATTGGGCCATGTCCAGTCTGGGAGATGGAACGTGCACAGCATGGAGCGGAGAGGAGGGGCAAGTGGAGAAGTCCGAGAAATGAAGAGGCACCTGTGGCCATGGTTAGGAGGTTTGCCCTCATTCTGAGGGGCATGGGAGATACAGGACATGATCAGACCCAAGCACAAAGAGACCAGAGGACAGCATGGACACCGGGACATGGGTAGAAGTCCAGTGCCGTGATTCATACAAGAGCTAATGATGACATGGACAAAAAGAGTGAACAGAATCTAGGGGATATGTAGGAGGTAAATCATTTAAGCCTTCATGATAAATTGGATCAAAAAGTGAGAGAAAGGGGCACATCAAAGCTGACTCAGAGTACTTCGGCGTGTAAAACTGGATAGGTGGCAGTTCCATACTCTGAAAGATGGAGTTCATGGGGGGCCCAAATGGCGACCTACACCTCTGAACCTCAGTCTTCTTACCTAAAAAATAAGGATAGTAATACCTTGTTTTAGGTGTTCTTACCCAATCCAACATGGTGGTGGTGGGGGGGTGTGAATCCCCACAAACACAACACCAAGCAATTCTCAGACTCCAGAAGGGAATCCAAGGATTTGCCTCAATTCTGACACTATCTACCCGGGGATAACATCAGACTCCACAGGGTCAAGTGTGACTGCCCCCACCCCCAGATGCCAGTCACAAGCCCCAGGCTTACTTGAGTTTTTGACTTACTGGCTACAGACTAGAGGTTCCAATGACCTCCTCCTCAGGTTCAATGAATGTGCTAGAGTGGTCACGGAACTCAGAGAAACACTACTTACTTAGGTTTAAGTAAAGATGTGGTCAAGGATATGAATCAACAGGCACGTGAAGAGTTGTATCACATGAGGTGTGAGGAACGTGTGCAGAGTTTCCATGCCCTCCCCAGGGTACCACTCTCACCAACCCACACATGGTCACCAACCTGGGAGCTCTCTTAATCCAGTCCCCTTGGGGTTTTATGGAGGTTTCATTATGTAGTCATGACTGGCTAGTAAGTCATTGGCCATTGGCTGATTCAACCTCCAGCCCCTCTCCCTTCCCTGTAGACTAAGGGTATAACAGGAAGTTGGTAATCACAGGCTTGGTTCTCTTGGCAACCAGCCCCCCATACTTTGGTTACCTAAAAGCTTTCCAAAACTTGCCTCATTAACATAACAAAAGACACCTCCAGAGCCCTTATCATGGGAAATTTCAAGGGTTTTAGGAGCTATAAACCAGAAACCCTAGAGGAGGACCAGATACACAAGAAATATATTCTGATCATTTAAATGACCAAAAATAGATTTCTTATATATCACAATATTGCATACGTAAATCACGTAGGTATCAGAGAGCATTTAGCAGAAGCATTTAGAGAAGGTTCCTAGAAAGTGCCTGGTGTACGGAACACCCTGAAATAAATGGTAGATATTCCCACAGGCTATTCTTAATCTGGTTGCAAATTCAGGATCTCAGACATTTGTTTCTTTTCACTCTCCTTTCTGACCATTCCTTCAAACTGTCAGTTTACTGATCAAATCATCTTAAGTAGTCTCTCTTATACCATACTAGCAAAACAGGCAAGGTAGCAATTACTCTTATAAACTTATTGGAAATGTCACTGCTACAGTTTAGCTCACAATGGTTCACTTTGCTGTTCAAGGGAAAACATGGGTGGCAAACACAGTTCGTTATTAGCCAAATGCTCTACCACACACATGTTTATTAAACAAGGCTATAGTGCTGGGTCATTTAAGGGGAACTGAAAAGCACTGCTCTCAAATGGAAGGGAGGAAAAAAAAAATGACATGGACATGGCACTTTAGAGTTCATAAAGCCCCACAGCAAACACTGTATCAAGGGAACCTCACACTGTAGGGGTAGGGAGGAAGGGCAGGTGTTTTCATTCTTACTTCTACAAGTGAGATTAATTTAGTAAAAGTAACTTGCTCAATCTCAAAACATGGAAGTCATAGAAGTGATTTAAATACAAGTCTTCTGGCTTCCCATTCAAAACACCCCCTGTGTCCCCTGCCAATGTCAAACCACTCAACAGAGACCATAAAAATCATGCAGCCACTAGACAGAAGAGCAGTACAAAATCAAAACTCATTTGAAATTTCATGCTGGTATTTTAGCAATTCATTATTAGTTCACTATTATTGTGGTTGTCATTAACAGACAAGATGAGTTGCGTGATTAGTATATGCCAAGCCATATGTTAAACATTTCACATGCATGGTTTCATTGAACCTTTAACAGCAACCTATAACAAGGGTGCTTTTATAAATCAGAATGATAAAAAGTACAGATGAAAAGAGGAGGCTTAAAAAATTTAATTTCCTAAATCCTGGTCTCTTTCCACAGCCACTATACTAGACCGGCATGCCTCTACTGGACATCCTTTGTGTATAGCAGAGTCAAATACCAATAAACCTAGTAAAATGAGTAAATTCACATTATCCTGATTTTTTTTTTTTTGGAAATTCACACAATACCTCCCATCATCCTACCAGAAAAGCATGTCATCTAGTTCCCTGATTCGGTAAACAGATAGGTATGAGCCCTTACCTGTGCCACCATAGAGGCTCTGTAATAGCATCTTTTCTGTACTGAGGATCATATCTCAAATTTTTATCTTGGCTCTGCTTCTTGAAAGCTCTAAAACCTTGGGCAAGTTACTTAGTGGCTCAGATGTTCAATTTAATAGTCTGTGAAATGGGGTTGATACTAGTTCCAACATCATAAGGTAAGCGGAACCACATGCCTAAAGCATTCATCATGGTGCCTGGGACATGGCCGGTGCTCCACACGTATTTGCCATGATGATTTTATATTTTGATGATCCTCCAGATAGCAGAACAGATGTGATTTTCATTCTATAGAAAGGAAACTGCTTCTAAAATGTAAAGTATTTTGCATAATCTCATACAGCTTGTAAATGATAAAACAAAGACAGGAAATCAAGTCTTCTAAATACCACAGAACAAATTTCTGTCCTTAATATCCCCTACAGCTCTCGAAGGAGTGTGGGTCTTGGTATCTGGAGGATCTTGAAAGAAGCAGCACAGTGGATCCAAATGGCTCTTCCCCAGGGTTAAAAGACCCAGAAGATGATTCAGAAGCAGAAAGGACCAAGGAATAGTAGTATCAGAGGAAGGGGGTGGGGGGCGGGAGGAGTAATAAGAGAGAAGGGCTGGAAAAAGAGAATATGTCCACAGGGATTTGAGAAATTTGCTCCAGAATTCACAATGTACCTCCCTCTTCTTTCTGTCTTCAGAATCATCATGAAGACCTAGACTGATGTGGGAAACAAAGGCAGAAGAGAAATTACTAAATTTCCTTACACCTACAGCCCATTGACAAGTCCTTGAAACAAGCAGAGTAACATTCCTCTAGGGGCTCAACTACCTCGATGTTGACACTTCGCTAAGGGCAAAAGGCAATCCTAGCTGGAAACCCCGCTCCCTGGATCCTGTAAGACTACTTTAACATATAAAAATTCCTTTAGAAATCTCCTTTATCTCTAAACCCCGCAAGATACGTGTTGGCAGTCATTCTCCAGGCATATGGCCCACCAACACACATCCGAAGGATCTCATGACTGAGGTTTCATTAGACCGTAATAAATGACATTTTCCCAACAATAATTAGCCCCCTCAAGGTCCTGGAAATCTTGCTTCCAAAATTCCATAGAGACTTATGTTATCCCTAACCCCCTCCCAACTTGAAAGTATATAATGGACCACTCCTCATGACCCCAGTGCAGCAATGTTTGCCCATGGATCCTGTCCTCCAGCTTTAATAAAACCATCACTTTACACCAAAGACTTTCCAAGAATCCTTTCTCAGCTGTCAGCTTCGAACCCTGACATTCTTTGCTATATCATAAACTACTTATAAATGCTTTGGGATGGGGGCACCTGGGTGGCTCAGTGAGTTAAAGCCTCTGCCTTTGGCTCAGGTCATGATCTCAGGGTTCTGGGATCAAGCCCTGCATCGGGCTCCCTGCTCAGTGGGGAGATTGCTTCCTCCTCTCTCTCTGCCTGCCTCTCTGCCTACTTGTAATCTCTCTCTCACTCTGTGTCAGATAAATAAATAGAATCTTAAAAAAAAGTAAATGCTTTGGGATGAGTCTAGAGATGTGGAGAAGAGCTGACCCCCATCTGAAACTAGGTGAGGAATAAGCAACAGACAGCACACAGGACAACCCCCACCAAGGCACTCTCATGGGAAAGCAGTGGGGCCCATGCTCCATGTTGCATAGGGAGGATGAAAGGTATGTAATTAGACTATATGTATCAGATGTGGCTGAAGACAAAAAGAAGAAGGTAGGGAGGAAATCTCTCAATTCTGCACAATCTGAGAAAATACAGCCAGCAGCTATGGCTTCTAGGATACCATTTTTAGTCTAGCCAACTTAGAGTGGGGACCCAGATTATTCATTCAGAAAGCTTTCCATCCCATCACAAAGCCTGGAAGAGAATCATACGTGTAAATGCTCTCTGATAGCCCTTGAAGTAACATACCTGATTTAGATAGGAAAAGGAATGAAACTGGAGAATGTTGATGTTTGCTCCTAGTTTCTTGTTTCACCATGCTAAGTAAAGGCAGACCAAGGCAGTCCTTATAGCACACCGGGGCGGGGCGGGGGGGGGCGGGGAATGTAGTCCCCTTAGTTCTGTCCTTCCCTCTTTGTCAAAAATGTAACTGATGAAAAGCAGAATCTGCATTGGCCACACATTACTGAAGTTCAAATACTTGGTTTGTTGTGTTTTAAAATCCTATCTGCTAAGATATCATTTGCTTTTATGTCTCTTAGCCTGGACATAGTAATTATTGCTTGCATCTGCAGGTAGTGGGTAGCAAGAGGGATGGGGAAGAGAGACAAAGGTGGGAAGGAGGGCACGGGCAGTCAGGAAGTAAAAATAGATGAAGAAAGTTGATCTCTCTCCTTAGGAGAATGAGTGTATCCCTGCCATGTCTTGTTTGGAGGAAGGCAGACTCTTGGGTGCTCCATTCATCCTCCCCTCTCTCCTCATGTCTCCCTCAACCCCATTCAAAACAGACCAAATAATGGGGCACCTCAGTGGTGCAGGCAGCAAAGAGTCCAATTCTTGGTTTTAGCTCAGGTCATGATCTTAGGTCTGTGAGATTGAGCCTGGAGTCAGGCTCCATGCTCAGCGGGGAATCAGCTTAAGATTCTCTCACCCCCTCTCTCTCTGCCTCTCCTGCTCATGCACTCCAGCTCTCTCTCTTTCTCTCTCTCTCTCGAATAAATAAATCCTTTAAAAATATGTACCAAATTTTAAAAGACTGGGGGTGGTGGGTAAACAGTAATAGAATATGTAGTCAAATGATCTGGGGGTGAGTACAAACTTCTGCCATCAATTAGTTCAGTGATTCTAAACAGAACACTATGGGATGCCTGGGTGGCTCAGTCGGTTAAGCCACTGCCTTCAGCTCAGGTCATGATCCCAGAGTCCTGGGATCGAGTCCTGCATCGGGCTCCCTGCTCTGCGGAGAGCCTGCTTCTCCCTCTCCCTCTGCCTGCTGCTCTGCCTACTTGTGCTCTCTACCGCTTTCAAATAACTAAATAAAATCTTTAAAAAATAAATAAATAAACAGAACACTATGTCCCTTTTGACTTTGCTTCTTCTCATCTACAAAACATGATTGTAAGTATCATCAATGAGATAGTATACTCTGTACATTTCTATGAATACTTACTAACATTAATGGACAAAAATATATTGGATCAAGGATTTAAACGTAAGACCTGAGACTGTAAAACTCCTAGAGGAACATATAGGGGAAAAGGTCCATGACATTGGGCTTGGCAGTGGTTTTTTGGATTTGATACCTAATGTACATGAAATAAATCCCAAGTTAGACAAGTGGGACTCCATCAAACTAAACAGCTTCTGCACAGCAAAGGAAGCAATCAACAGAGTGAAATGGCAAACTATCCCCAATACATAATGACCTCCTACAATTCAATAGCATAAAAACAAATAATCTGATTTTAAAATGGGGCAGGAGGGGCACCTGGGTGGCTCAGTTGGTTAAGCAACTGCCTTCGGCTCAGGTCATGATCCTGGAGTCCCAGGATCGAGTCCCACATCGGGCTTCCAGCTCCATGGGGAGTCTGCTTCTCCCTCTGACCTTCTCCTTACTCATGCTCTCACTCTCATTCTCAAATAAATAAATAAAATCTTTTTAAAAAATGGGGCAGGAGACTTGAATAGACATTTCCCCCAAATGAGATTAGACCTTAAGTTGCTTGACCTAATGTGCCAGATCCACGTGTCTCAGATTCACCCAGCTCTCCCAACACCACCTAAAATGGCATATATGTTTTTGTGTCTTCTGAGCCAAGCTACTTCACCCATCAGACTGACTGCAGCCACAAGCCCCCCAGCCTGGGATGGCCAGTGCAGAGGCACATGAATAAAGTCTGAGTCAGGAATTCAAGACGTTCTCCCCACCTGTCTACAGAATCTCAGCAGCCTGTGGGGAATATGGTCCAAATGGACGTGCATGCTCCCCTTGTTCATGCTTCAGTTCTACTATGTATGAGTGTTTCAACACCAAATGTGACCTGGAGAAGACTATTATGAAACAGAAGGCTGCTCTGTGAAGTTTGTATTTACTGTGACTGGTATGCATGCATTTTCTAAGACCACACAGGTAACTATGGCAATGGAATTTCAAGAAGATACCACAGCGTGGCCCGTAGGTGAAATGTGTCCCATCACCTGTTTTTGGGAGGCCTAGGAACCACAAATGGTTTCTACATTTTTACATAGTTAAAAAATTCAAGAGAAGAATAATATTTCATGACATGTAAAAATTCTATGAAATTATGTGAAAATTATATAAAATTCAAATGCAGCATCCACAAATAAAGTTTAATTGGAATGTAGCCATATGCAATCATTTACATATTTTCTGTGGCTGCTTTCCCACTACAATTGCATAGTCGAGTATTTGCCACAGAGACCATATGGCCAGGAAAGCCTAAAATATTTACGATGTAGCCCCTTATGAAAAATGTTTCTTGACCCCTGAGCTATGACACATTACTGCTTAAAGGCTACAAATTAATGTATCCCCAAGTACAGGTCAAGACAAAACTCCCTTCCATTCTGGCCTGATCCACTTCATCATCTATGAGCTTACATTCTTGCCCTTTTTTAAAACACATTTTTCATAATTCTCTTCATGCCATCACCCTGTTCAAAAGCTGTGTATATACTTTTATAATCAGGAAAAGGAATATTTTAATGTGCCAATGGTTCTCCATCATTTATGGAACCAAGTCCAAAATAGTTGTAACATGCCTATAAGTCCATTCAAATCTAGCCCCTACCTCTCCCTCACTTCTGAAATAAGCATCCTGCTTCCGAGCTCCCCACTCTGCCACAATGCCTCTTACCTTCATCTATGTAGCAACTCCTTTATTACCCTCAAAGTCCAGCCCAAAACGCCACTCCCCTTTTTTCATATCCTCAATCAGAAGACTCTTTTGTTCACCAATTTTCCCCCAAAGCACATACTTTTAATAAACTTCTGCAAAGAGATGTATCACATACTACTTTGAAATGACTTACCTGTGTACATCTAGCCTGCCCATACCCACCATGTCCACCAGCAAGTGAACCAAAAACCAGTCTCTTTCCTCTTTTTGATTCCAGCACTTGGCATGAAAAATATAACATGTGTTCATAGAATTTAATAATAATAATAATAGTTATGATTCCTTTTATAGTCTTTTTAATCTTAGTAGCTTAGAACAGGATTCTCTTTTTTTTTTTTTTTAAAGATTTTATTTATTTGACAGAGAGATACACAGCAAGAGACGGAACACAGGCAGGGGGAATAAGAGAGGAAGAAGCAGGCTTTCCCGCCGAACAGGGAGCCCGATATGGGGCTCCATCCCAGGACCCTGAGATCATGACCTGAGTCGAAGGCAGACGCTTAACAACTGAACCACCCAGGTGCCCCTAGAACAGGATTCTTAAAAATAAAACATAATCATAGACATAAGACATCTCTCCACAGATACATCCTAAGTAGCTCTGTGACCTTAGATAAGTGACTTAACTTTTCTGAGACACAAATTTCTCATGAGATAGAAAATAAAGATAGGACCTAACTGGCTAACTTAACCTACTTCATGGGAGAAGATGATAATCAATCATAAAAATAACAACCAGCATGAGTGGTATACCTTCACATTTCTTAAGATTACTGGCTTAAGAAAGTGCTTTCATAAACAAGTTATTTTATGTTGGCATAAAAAACAAAGACCCACATAACATAATGTCAGTAAAAGCTATTTATAAATTGTAAAATACACATGTGAAATAATATAGCTTTTAGTTTCTATTACAGTAACCACCTGGCATAACTCAAAAGCTCACAACCTAGGCTGTCAGAAGAACCCCAAAGGAGGGCTCATAAAGCACTGCAGAGTACAGGTGACTTTATTTTGCATGCAAACTGCCTTCTGGCAGCCTCTACTTCAACTTCCTTGTGAGGAACTAAGACAACAACATACACATGCATAGACCTTTGATTTCCAAGACACCTCCACACCCATGATCTGTTTTAACCCTCAGACCTGTCCCCACTTGAGATCAAAATCCCTTCTTCAGAGCAGCAAGTGACTTGCCTTAGATCTTCCAGCAAGTGATGGAGGATTGCAATTTGAACTGACGTCCTCCAGCTGCCAAAGCTCTGATCTTTCCATCATTCAAGAGCCTCTAGCATCCCAACACTTGAGATCATCTAGTCTAACATCTACTCTAAATAATCTATTCAGAGATTAAGAAACGGAGACTAAGAAATTACAAATGACCTAAGGTAATACAATTAAGGAGAAAGTTAGGAATCCAGGCAGGACACTTCCCCCTGGGTCCCTAAATAGTTATATTTTATCTTCTGTGGTAACCAGCCTCAAAGATGGCTGCCAGTGATCCCTACCTACTAGTATTTATACTCTTGTATCATCTCCTCCCACACTGAAGAGGGTTGACTTGTAGAACCAATAGGATATGAAGGAAATGACAACGTGTGGTTTCTGATGCTAGGTCATAAAAGACATTGTGATTTGGGTCTTGCTTTTGTGGATCATTTGCTCTGAGGAAAGCCAGCTGCCATGTTGTGAAGACACGCAGGAGCCCTTTAGAGAAGTCCACATGGCAAGGAAGAGAAATATCCTGCCAAGAGGCAGCACCAACTTCCCAGCTGTGTGACTGAATCTTTTTGGAAATGGATCCTCCAGCCCCATTCAAGCCTTTAAATGACTGCAGTGCCTGCCAATATCTTGACCATGACCTCATAAGAGACCTTAAGCCAGATCCACCCAGCCTAATCGATTGCTCCTGAATTCCTGACACACAGAAGTTGTGTGAGATAATAAATGTATACCGCTGTTCAAATCACTTAGTTTTGAAGTAATTTGCTATGCAGTGGTAAAGAACGAATATACTTTCCATGGTGGACAATAGTTTCTCTGAGGTATGTGCACATTCTTCTTTCTTCTCCAGGGTTTTCTCCCTAAAATGTAGTCATAAATCCATTTTTCAGTAGTTTCCTAAAGTCGCTCTCAGAGACATTAATCAAATGAAAAATGTTGCTTCAGTAATCTGATTCTCCACGGCCTTCACCCAGCTAGATGCCCCAGAAGCTTTCCATCTTGTCCCCAAGCAATTTCCTCATGGTATACTCATATCTGAAGCCTGAGATAAGGTTGAATAGGCAGTGTGGGTGTCACATACTCTATCTGATCTGTCCTCTGAGGAACGCATCATAAGATCTCCATTACATCTGTTGAAAAATTGGATCCTGAAGTGATAGGATCACAGTACTTAAATATATTCTTGTTTATTCAGTGCCGATCCCATGTTTCTCTCTTTTTTAAATACTTCTACCATGCTCCTGTCCTTTATGATTTATCAGCCTTATTACTGAGAAACCAAAACCATAGAAACTGGTTGTTAACAATAAACATGCTCATCCTTTTAAAAAATGTATTTGTGAATCAGAACCCCTTCTTTTCCCAAAGCAAATAAATCGTGAAACCTCTAGTCCTCCAGAGACTGTATCATTTATGCAGCTCTCCTGAGAAGAGGAAATAAAGGGTGAAAATCCTAAATTCATCCCATCTCTGCCCTAGGAAAATCTAAGATACTTGCCAAGAGAAAGGGAACAAGATGCTGGCCTATCAGAGATGGCTATGTGGCCTAGCTTCTGGACCAGGAGCAAATGTCCCCAAGTCTTTGCAGTGGAGGTGAGAAAGAACAAGAGCCAACAACACTTCCAGAAATATTCAGTATTATAATGAGAAACAAACAAGATAATTACAAGTGCTTCACATACTTTCAAGAGTATACAAATTATGTAGAGATTTTAGTTAAATGCAGGTTCCAGAGTATGGCCTGAGATTCTTTATTTCTAGCAAGCCACCAGGAGCTGCTGATGCTACTGGTCCAAGGACCACATTTGGAGTAATGAGGATATAAAAGAACCATAGCTATTAGCTACACTTCTTGCTGTTGTTAATATGGTCCCCACAGCAAGATGAGCTATGCTGGTAAGTGGCCATGCTAGGATTTAAATCCAGGATGACCTAACCTTGTCCTGCAGCCCCCATGTTGCCTCTGAAAAGAAGCAAGAGATGCTCAGAGTAGGGTGAGGCAGCACTTCCACAGAGTCATCATGTCAGTGGTTTACCAGCCCAGTGACTGCCCTTGTGACAGTGCAGCCCTGATATCTTAAAGCCTCCAGAAAATAATTCCAGCAGAAGAGTTATGGATTCATTATGGCCTCATCACATTATCACATGCTGAGGACTTTCTGGGTTGCCCAGAAAACATCTGTCAGCAAAGACAGATTCAATCAAAAATAAAAATTGAGGCTTAATTCAGCCTGGGGAGGAAACCGATTAACCAAGAGATGGGAGGTTAACCCCCTGGGCTACATCTCAGGGATGAACAGGGCTGACTGTTCTGTGTTCATTAGAGTCAATTAAGCACTGTCTGCCCCAGGGGTCAAGGGGGGGGGTGTTCTCTTCCAAGACTGATTGGGCCCAGAGACAGGGGCACGGGGCTTAACTCTATTGCGTCTCAGTGGAGACCTCGGCCTGAACAAGCAGATATTTGGCTTTGAGGGTGGGATGATGCTGCTGAGACAGGCCTGGCATTATTATTTCACACTTACAGCACTTTTGAGGTAAGAGTGCTTTGCATTTTTATATTAGTTTATCTTAAATATGCCAGTTGTCATGGGGAAAAAGGCAGAGACAAATTCTGAGAAAGAGAATGAAGTGGGCAGTCCTTACACTCTAACACCCTGGCACGAGACCATTTAGGAATTAATTGTATTCGTTGAAGCTGGGAGCTGGTGCAGGTGTATCAGCAATTAGCCGCCAAGGTTGAGACCTAGTGATATACTTGTAATCACAGCTAGTTTAAAATTGGACTAGTAAGAGTTATAACTAATAATAGCTACTATCCTGTCTCTGACACTGTGCTGAGCACAGTAAATGCATTATCAGAGTCAATCTTTCCCATATTCTTATAGAAGATGGATCTTTGACCCCTATTTCCCCAAGAACTGGAGTGATGTTCCTTCCCTGTTTCCACAGGCAGAGTCCATGTTATAGATGAACCTACCTTTTCATAGCAATTGAATCTTTGGCAGAAAGAAGAGACTCAGCACCAGTCAGAACACAGAATTTAAGAGTGCACACAGGAGAGAAGAGAATGTAAGAGGTTTGTCATTATTGAGCAAAATATAATCACTCTCACTCAGGTTATTTCTGTTATACGAAAGCATTCAATATAGTACGTGTAAGCTTTCTTTGCGGGCAGCACGCTGGAGGTTCAGACTCATTCTAGATGTGGCTATATTTTCTTACTGCTGCTTGTCTCCTGCCCCCACTTAGAGCCACACCCACTTGAGGAGGAGGATGCTGGTCAGATGGAATTCTCACTTGGTTGGCATCATGAAGCCAGAGTCTGCTCCCAGGTCACCAATGTACTCTGGGAATTAAGGGAAGGCAATTAACCTTTCTGATCCTGTGTCATCAGGTGTAAAATGGGGCTAATCCTACTTACTCTACAGGACTATTGAGATGAGCAGACCAAATTATACTTGTGAAAATCCTTGAGCATAGCGTGCAAGGGTTAGGTATCATCCTTAGAGGCTAATCATTCTCCTCCTTCCCCAGTGATCCTCCCCTGACTCAAGTGTCTTTAGCTACTACTTCCCTCAAAAGGAACTATAAGGAACACATGAATCATCAGAGCACACAGCATGGCCTTTGCTTTCTCCAAAGAGAAAGCAAAGGTCCTTTTCCTTTGTCCTTTTCCTTTGTCTTTTCTTTATATTGGCAACATGGCCTTTAAAGACAGACAATGACTCCAGCTGGTTGGCTCACTCCTTCATGCCCAACCAGAAGTCTCTTTGGGAAACTGAAACATGTCGCCTTCCAGCACCCACACTGTGAGAGGGAAGTCGACATGAAGATAATCCAAAATCACAGGCAAACCATCCAGTATGGTTATATCTGACTTCAGATCATAGGCGTGCTCTTGAAAATCTCGGAAGCAAACATAGGCACACAGTCCTGCACACAAGCATACAAGATATCCATCCTCAATGTGATGAGAAACTTCTGCCTTAACTCATGCCTCCTGCAAAAGCAGGGTCTCCACCAACTAGCAGTAACAGCTGGAAGGACAAGAGCTTTCCCCCAAAGTCACAGTGGGGCCATTTACCTGTGGTGTTGGACCCAAGCCTCCCTGCCAAAGCAAGAACAGGGTTAGGAATGGGCTGAAGGCTTCCCAGACTGAGAGTGTGTCCTCATCTCTGTGATTTTCCCCCAATGCCAAAGTGGTCTTGCCTCTGGGAGTATTGACCTCAGCTTTCTTGTATAAAGGTTGTTAAAGTCATTGAGACTGGGATGTTTCCACTTTCCAGAGGACTTCTCCAGTACCTTCTGGCATTTGTCTTGTTCCTATGGAAGAAAACCTAGGACAATGTAGAAGAAAGAAAGAAAACATGAAACCTGCCTCTACATATGTTTTCTGTTCTCCCAGTTTTTAGCCGCTTTACTTCTGGTCTTATTCCTATTCCTGTTCCTTCTCCCTGACTTGTTTCTTTCCATTCTTTTCCAGTCTTCTACTTTGAAGGAAAAATAACTTTTTGCTAATAATTTAAGCAATAAAAATTGTGCCAATAATAATGACGAAGTCTAATATTATGAAAAACACTGGATGCATAGTTTTGAACCCCAAAGTCTTATCCCAGGAATGTCCAGGAAGAGCATGCCAACCTCTCACCTTCCTCTCCTGACATTAATTTTGTTTATTTGTTTATTCATTTTCTGACAGAGAGAGAGAGAGTGGAGGGAGGGGCAGAGGGAGAGGAAGAGAGAAAATCTCCAGCAGACTCGCCACTGAATGTGGGGTCTGACACAGGGTTTGATCTCACGACCCTAGGATCATGACCTGAGCTGAAAGAGCTCAAGAGTCAAGAGCTTAATCAGCTAAGCACCCAGGAGCCCCATTTGTTTGTTTGTTTGCCATTAATTTAGATTTGAACTTGAGTATTAACTTATCCATTTCCTTGCCAAAAAATCACAAGGGTTTCAGGGATATATTAAAACTATGTATTCTAGGAAGTTTTTGTCACAGAGTGGACAGCAGTGAGCTCTGTGACTTCCCATAGTATGATGTTCCAGGAAATGTGCAACTTGACTCTTCTCCAATTCCATCACAGCTGCAGCAAGGCCCAGTCGCCCTGTCTGTGTCATTTATTGCCAGGTTGACATACAAGGATGAACTCCAGGACTTAGACCATGTGGAGGTAATAGGAGTGCCTGAAAGAAAAGGAAGTGAGGGATTAACCAAGGAGATCTATTAAATAAAGAATTAGTTATTTCTTCTGACTCATTACACATGGCATTTTCTCCCCACTCCAAGCTTCTCCCCCAGGCTGCCCTCAATCAAGCCAGGAGCCTATAAAAGGGAGAAAAAGGTCTCTCTTATTATCCCTAAAATTAACATTTTCTACCCAGAATTGTGAATGTTAGCTAATGACAGGCAAGGTGATGTAGGGGCATTTGAAACAGAGTTTGAAGGATAGGGCAACAGAATGGATTTGCCAGTTGCTTTGGTTATGCATCCAACAGAAATTCTAAACACAGCAATATCTATTTTTTTTTTTTTGCATTCCATCAAGTGATTAGACCCTTACATAGTGTCTTATTTGGGTTTGGGTGTTTGTTTGTTTGTTTAAGATTTTGCTTACTTATTTGTATGAGAGAGAGAGAGCATGTGCACAAGCAGTGTGGAGGGGAGTGGCATGCAGAGGGAGAAGCAGGCTCCCCACTGGGCAAGGAGCCCAATGCAGGACTTGATCCCAGGACCCTGAGATCATGACCTGAGCTGAAGACAGACGCTCAACCGACTGAGCCACCCAGGCGTCCCTGGGATTTTTCTGTAAACAGAGCCTGAATAAGGAATCCAGGAGAAGCCTGTATACACACATGAGGGAATGGAAGGAGGAAGGCAGGGAGGAGGGAAGGCCAAGAAAGGTGCATTTCCAATCTCCCTACACAGGACAACAGGGTTGGGCTCTGTAGGGAGCCCTGGGGAGTCCACATAGCACCCTGCAACTGAGCACTGGGGCACGTATCCCCTGCCTCCCATCCCATCTTGGATAGAGCCACTGTGAGAAGTATTGGCTGCCTCCGACTCCATTCCCAGCTGCCTGGAAGAATGCCCTGCAGGAGAAAGTGGAAAGAGGCTTGGTGCACTGCAGGTGAGAAGCAGTGGCCGTCACATGAACAGAGCAGATGCACGACTGTCTAACTCAGCCACAGCTGCTACCAGAGATGGCTCCACCAGGATGTGACGAGCAACAATGCAAGGGTCTGCTACACACAGACACATACTATAACCTCCATCTGCTCCCCTCACCTCATGACTTTTGGGCAATCTCCACGGAGAACAATTTAGTAGTGTTTCCAAATGAAAAACATACATATCACTTAATCAAGAAGTTCAGTGACTTGCCCTATGAATACTCTTGCTCATGTGCAAAATGTCATATGTATTTATTGAAGTATTACATACAGTATTTACTGAAGGAACATTTGTCATGATAAACACATCAGGAGGAAAATAATTCAGCATCAATCAATATGGAACCAATCAAATAAAAAATGATATATCCACGGAACAGTGGAATCATGGCGATAGTTAATAATGCTTAACAAGCTACATGAAATTGTAACTAACAAATTAGACTGGACACTCAATTGATCAGAAACCAGCTACCACGCCCATAAGGATGCACAGGAGCTGAATATCAGTCACAAATGGTAAACCATGTGACTTCCTTCTAGTCACAGTTCTGCCCCTACTTTAAAGTTGATTTTAGATCATTGTTCAAGTAAGAAGCCCAGGCTGCAAGAGCAACCACCTCACCCTCAATTCCCCTAGCTAAATTCTTCTGCCCTGGGCACAGCACAGCCTTCTTATGAACACAGAATGTCCATGTTTATTTAAAGGGCTAATGGAAGAATCTACTCAGTACACTAGCTTTATGATGCATTTATTAGTAGAGGTGGGGATTTTTTTTCTGTTCTGCTCTCCATTTTATTCTAGATTTTTAAAGAGCCGATCGAATTGTAAAGCCAGAGTCCTGCATCTGAAAAGCCAGACCTCCCAGAGTTAAACTAATTCCCCAGCAGGACCACTTCATCAAGCAAGCTGATAAATCATACTCAGCAGGGTTTTTTCTTCTTCCTCATAGCTTTCCTCTTAGCTTTTATATGCAAACAAAATCGTACCAGCCTGAAGAAGAATTGTCTAGACCCTGGAACACTACTCCGTCTCTCCAGTGGGAATGAAGAGCCTGGAGAGCTCTGTTCAGCCCCATCTGAAACCAGCCTCCCCATGTGGCTTCCTGCATTCTCTGTCTTTGAAGGCAAAGAAAATTCACCAACCCGCACCATGCTTTTTAAATCTCAGTAGAGGCTCACCTAGAATCCTATGCCTAAAATAGTGCCTTATTCTCAAGGTGAAACAGAAATTCTGGTCCTAGATTGGACCCTCCTAGGGAGTGAGTTAATGTGGCAGGGTCCCTCCTGCACCCACATATGTGGTCATATGTGGTCATCCCACTTTCAGCTTCAACATGTGTTCAGCCATGGGCAAGATATCAACAGAGTGGGACACATCCAGAGTGATCAGGATGTTTTAGACTGTCAAGGAAGCAAAAAGCACTCCCTATCTGGTGTCCTGTCTGCCATTCCGCTTTTTTTCTTTCCCAGTGGGAAGAAATCCCTGAAGATGAGAGGAAAATTTCCCATGTCAGGATTAATTCCAGGAGTATTGCAGATCCCACACAGTGTAGGAGAAAGTCTACGTCCATTAAAAACATTTTTCTTCAGCTGGACATTTTATGAAGAACTGTGAACAATCCCATAAAGCAAATGCACTACCACCCTCCTCTTTTTTTCCCAACTGTGGAGACAAGAGTTGGGATCCACAGCAGCTTAAAACAAAGCACACGCTGAGAAGGCTCATTCATCACACTGACAAGGACTGCAATAAAATTTCAAGGAATTGGGTGCCATTCAGCAATGATCACAGGGGCTGAATATGATGAAAAACTTGCTGATTTCCTAGTCTTCAGGAAAGACTATGGAGCCCAAGGAGCCATGGGGAGGTTGGGGCTGCAGAGGGAGGCAAAGGGAAAATGAGTGTACAGAGCAGAGAGGAGAAGAGAGTGTGCCAATATTGGGTTAGAGCATCAGTTTCTGAACAATCGCATCCTATTTCCCTGTCTTGTCTCTGAATCTTTCCCAGGACTGAAACAGGGACAGAGATGCTGAGCTCACCTCATGAGCTCAGAAATGTCCAAAATGTAGAAATATACCTTAGGCATTTCCTGCCTAGATCTTATAGCTAATGGAAGGGAAACATGACAGTTGTTGTTGTATTTTTTTTTAATTTTAAAATACTATTTAAATTAGTAGAGGCAATGTCCCTTCCCTTAGGACCCTTATTTTCCGTTAGTCATTTGCAATATTGCAGATACATAAAACAGCCCAGTTCTTACCCATTGCTCTCTCCCCATTTCCCCCATGACTCTTATTCCATGTTTAGTTACTATTTTTTCCCACATATGCATCCATATTTCAATTACATAAATATATACAGTTGACCCTTGAAAAACATGGTTTTGAACTGTAGGGAACCCCTTATGGGTAGTTTTTTTTTTTTTTAAAGAAATGACAGCAAAAGCCACAAGGCATTTATTCACAACTGCCCACCCCAGCGTCCAGGGAACCAAATAGAAGGCAACTGCTGTGGTTATTCCTGCTGCCCTCTGATCACCCCAGGGAGGCCCCCTCAAGACCATCGGCACCCATGGGGCTGCTACCAGTCAGCGCTGGAGGATCCCCCTCCCCGTGCAGAAGGGGTGGTGGAGTCAAGCATGGGGGCTGGGGGCCAGGACTCTGGGCTGAAGCAGAACAACCTGTCCAGAGGACAGGGGTCATACCTGCAGGGAGCCCAGCAACCCCAACTCCCCTGCCCTCTCCCCTCCCAGTGCTCCATGCTCAGCTGCACAAAAGTGGCCAGGGCCCCGTCTCCCTCCTGGGTTAGGCTTGTGCCCCTCCCTGCTACTGCAAGCCAGCCCCTTGGCCTCCTGGGGGCCAGCTCACTCACGAGTGTCCACAGCTGTCCACGGCCCCAGGCAGGGGGTGCACCTCCAGGTAGAGGAGACAGCTGTACTCTGCCTCCATGCCCTGTAGCCACCTTCTGGGGTCACCCCCCAGCTGCCCACTGAACCAAGACCTCCAGACTGAGGAAAATCTCCAGCCCAGGCCCCCTGCCACCCGCCACTGCCTCTGTCCAGCCCACCCAGCTCAGTCTGCCTATGGGCAAATTTTCTTTTCAATGAATATGCACACAATACTCTACATGTATTCTTCTCTTCCTTATGATTTTCTTAATATTTTCTTTTCTTTATCTTACTTTATTATAAGGACCCAGTATATAATACATGAAACATACAAAATATCTGTTCATGGAGTGTTCATGTTATCAGTAAGGCTTCTGGTCAACAGTGGGCTACTAGTTAAGGTTTTTAGGGAGTCCTAAGTTATTCACGAATTTTTGACTGCAGGGGTGTCAGTGTCCCTAACCCATGCATTGTGCAAGCGTCCACTGTACTACTAACTAAAACCTAATATAATTTTGCATGCATTTAACTTTTAAAAGATACACATACTTCCTTCTGCATTTAATATTCACCCATATTGATACAATCCCTCTAGTTTGATCTAGTTGCCATCTCTTTCCCTTACTGGTGGGTATTTAACTTGGTTTCAACTTTTCACTATTGTGATTATAAACACACTCAGCAGGGAGCCCTCCATGGGGCTCCATCTCACCACCCTGACATCATTACCTGAGCCAAAATCAAGAGTTGGCCGCTCGATGGACTGAGCCACCCAGGTGCCCCATTGTGATACATTTTTAATGAAACAGTACATCTTGGAGATATTTTCATGTCTCCCATGTTGTTTAACTTATCGTTTAACATCTTCATAGCATTCTAGCTTAGGAAAGCACAATTTCCAATCCAGGTTTATAGCTGGACATTTATTTTATTTTATTTTTGTCTTATTTTTTTAAGTAGGCTCCACACCCAGCACGGAGCCCAGTGCAGGGCTTGAACTCACGACCTGAGAGATCAAGACCTGAGCCAAAATCAAGAGTCGGGTGCTTAACTGACTGAAACACCCTGGAGCCCCCATTGCTGGACATTTAGATTGCCCCTCCTTCACTTGTGCTGTTAACAACAATGCTCACACATCTCTATGGACACCTATGACAGCTGCTCTGATGGATGTACCTACAGCTGCAGTCACAGGATATGTGTACTTACAACTTTGTTACATATTGCCAAATCACTCTCCAAAGTAGCTCTGCTCAGTTGCACAACTACCAGTGGTACGTGAGGATATCCACTGCTCTCCCACCTCACGGTCTCTTAGCATTGTCTGTTTTTTCTGTCCTGTGTTTTTGCTGGTGGGTGGATTTGAAATGATATCCCTTAATATTTATTTTCATGTACATGATTAAGATTGAGGATGTTCTAATGTGTTTATTGACCATTAAGTTTTCCTCTTCCATTAATTGCATGTTCATCTTCTTGGTTCCTTTTCCTTTTGGATGACCCTTAGAAAAGTCTGTTCCAAATAATCACTATATTCTATTTACTTTAGAAGAGGATAGTCCATGGAAAACTTGATTGAGAAAAATCTAATAAGTGAATGATAAATAAAATAAGTCTAATTAGGTAAATAATTGAAAAATCCAATAAGCAAATACAATTAATTCACGTCTGCTTCTCATAGCTCTGGAAACTCAATAATGATGACTGTAATGCATGTGAGAGAGATCTCTCTGAGGAATGTGGGTCTCTGGCTGCAGTGGTAACCTGACACTGCTTCATGCCCCTTGGGCTAAGGAAATAGGGAAGGAACTAACATGGTTGAATATTGACTCTTTACTTAGTTTAACAGATAGCACCTCATTTAATCTTTGAAAAAAAAAACTGTGAAAGAAGTATTATTTCTCTCCCTTGAGGATGAGGAAATGGAGTCTCAGAAAGAATAAATGTTTATCCTGAGGTCACAGATTTTGCATTCAGCAGAGCCAGAATTTGGACCCAGCTGTTTCTGCCTCTAAAGCACATGCATTTCCCACTGTACAAAAGAATCATTATCTTTATGGATATTGTAGTTTGAAGAGAAGGTTAGTATGTAGAGTGGTAGCCATTCTTTCAAAAATAATTATTTTTTGAGGGGGAACTAAAGACTATGCCTAATCTTTTCTGAATCTAACCATTAGGGATTTTCAGAGTCACACTGTCTCCCCACCACACCTCCAAGAGGAAACTGTGGCCATTGCGTTATTTTTCAAATATTGTACATGCCGTGGGAACTGATATGCATTCTTTTCTTCTCCTTCCCTTAGACTACTTGTCCTCCTGCTAAGAGAAAAGTGACTAGTTTTTCAGAAAACACATCAGCTGCTTCCTTAGGGGGGCTGATGATTTGACAAGGCATGCAAAAGGGGAGAGATGAATCAGGCTTTGAGAGAATATAAAACAAGTTTTAGTTTCAAAAATGCTAGAATTTATTCTGAAAAAATTAAATCAAACCCAATGAATACATTACACTTTTTTTTTTAAACCAATGGTTTATTTCTCAACTGCATTGTTGGGTGGCTACAGAAGGAAGGCAGACTGAGCCTGACAGTATGCAACTGTGGGAACCTTCAGGAACTTCTAAAGTGGTTTTCATAACTCTTAAGATGTCTTGAAGCCTGGCAAACTGCCCATGAGGTTTAGGGCAAAGCATTGTTTTTCACCCCACTGGGTGGATGGCCAAGTCTCCTTGCATCATTGTACACTGTTACCTTTGATGTGATTTCAGCTGAAGCTCTGCTGGACAGTTCCCACTGCACACTCCCACCTCCCACAAACCTTTCTCCACTTTCTGCCCTAAGATTCGTTCTAAAGTCAAAGAAGCTGGCTCAGCCTTTGTACAGAACCAGAAATTCGAGAGTTTTCATGTCTCTGGAGTTAACCCTCAACCAACAGAAGACTGGGCTGATAAATAAATGCCCATGTCTGGCCCTTCAAAGGGAATTTTTATAGTGTATTCTACATCCCATTCACCCCAATTCACCAGAGTAGTACCCAGTTCAATCTTGCACATTTCTAGGCTTTTCTTCCTTCCCTCTCTCATTCTCCCTCCTCTCTCAATCCTGCCTCCTGCGATCAACTCCCAAATAAACTAGTCCTTTTCTCGGGTTCTGTTTTTGGAGGAACCTAAAGCAAGACCCCCAAATTCTCATATATACCCAATATCATTTTATATATACCCTCCACCTCCAGGAAGCCTTCTCCAACCTCTTCTAAGTATAAAAAGTGTAGTTGAACTTCCTTTTTTACCACAGTATGTATTAATTTACTCTTTTTTAAAGATTTTTATTTATTTATTTATTTGAGAAAGAGTGAGAGAGAGAGCACGAGTGGGGTGGAGGGGCAGGAAGAAAGGAGCAGACTCCCTTTTGAGCAGAGAGAATGACCCAGGGCTTGATCCCAGGATCACAATCACAACCTGAGCTGAAGGCAGATGGTTAACTAACTAAGCCACCCAGGCACCCCTGTGTTAATTTACTCTTTACCCATATTCTTCACTAGTCTGTGAGCTTCCTGAAGATAGGGACAGGGACCTCATACCATTGCATGCCTAGCTCCTAGCATATCTGGCATGTAATAGGAACTTGGTAAATATCTGATGAATAAACAGAAACAATAATGTGCAGGTACGGGGCTAGGTACTTGTTAGTCATATACCAAGATGAGCAATATTCACAGCATTCGCTTTGGTCAAGGGGATTTAGTGCACTGGAAGCAACAGATTAAAAAGAAAACAGATAAACTACAAAGCAACATGTTTTGAGCTTCAACAGAGACATGAAACATTGCCCACGCTGTACCTTAAAAGGCCAGGAAAAAGCTCTCAGAAAAGATGTTTGAGGAAAGACTTAAAGAAATCTGATATATCTTAATGAAATGAGGAGATAAAGACAATTAAAATAACTCACATTTGTTGAGCCCTTATTTCATGATTGCAACTAGTACAAAGAGCTTTCTAGGCATTATCTCATTTAATCTCCATAGGTAGATACTGAGGAATTCTATTTTCCAACTGAAGGCTGAGGCTCATGAGGTTAAGAATTTGTCTGAATTTGCTCAGGCAACAAAGATAAGACAAGCATTCCAGATTATTTAATGCCCAGACTCTTAACCCAGATTTTATTATAATGAAACTTGTTGATGGAAAAAAAAGAGTCAAATCATGGGTTTTTCCTCATATGCCATGAATTCTCATGTGAAACAGCCTATAGCAAAGACAAAGAAAGCCCCAGGCAAAGAAGTATGGCGTTGTCTTTGAGGAATGACAAACACTCTCACACACTCTTAGATACCCCCAGTCACGTGCTCACCCCACACCAAAGCTCACATTTATCACATTTATCCACATTTATACAGATTATTATCTGTAGCTTGAGAGTTTCAGGGTCTGCTTCCCTCTCTAATTAGAATGGGGTATACCAATCTCTTTTCAACGCCTCCCTAAAATATGGTTCTACTTGGAATCAGCTTGTAGTTCTTCAAGCCCTTCTCAATCATTTTAAATTAATCCTCAGAAACTCCCCATAGGTGCATCTGTGGACACTAAACACACATACACACAAGTGCACACACACACATGCACACACACACACACACACACACAGAGAAAGATGCACCAAGGAAAGATCTCCAACGACCACCAGGGTTATACATAAAGGTGTGATTTAGGAATACTGGTCACTNCACAGAGAAAGATGCACCAAAGAAAGATCTCCAACGACCACCAGGGTTATACATAAAGGTGTGATTTAGGAATACTGGTCACTAATTAGGAGCTAATGCAAACTATTTGAAGGTGAAGCTTTCAAATCAAGACTTTGAATTTCCTCTCAAAATCTGATCAACTCTGCTGTAGAAACAGATTATTTTGGGTATTTCAGCCTCTATAGATTCAGAGTACTAT
The DNA here is from genome assembly GCA_002007465.1 of Ailurus styani. Lineage (NCBI taxonomy): Eukaryota > Metazoa > Chordata > Mammalia > Carnivora > Ailuridae > Ailurus > Ailurus styani. The sequence continues at coordinate 97,529 of LNAC01001718.1, forward strand.
TTTGGCAACTCCTCAGAGGTGAAATTATGCTTAACATGATCTATGGAGAAGTCACTGTATAAAAGTGAGAGAAAGAAAAAAGAGAGGTGGGAGGAAGGGAGGGAGTGAAGAATGGAGAGGAGAGAATGGAGAGGAAACTGCTCGTTTTCTAAGGGGCTTAAGTATAGCTACTGAATAAAAAAAGTAAATTATAAGGAAAAAATCCATTTTCGAAGTTTCCTTTCCATGAAAACAAAGGAGGAACCTTCTTACATTGCCTCTGTTCTTCAGGACACCAGAAGGGAGGGAAAATTCCAGAGAACAAAAAATATCATTGCCCTGATTTGAAATGCCAATTCAAGAGTGGATAGATGAAGAAATCAAGATCTTCTAATGACCCAGAGACAGCAGAATTGATTAAGTCAGGAGACCAGGAAGAAATGAGGGACTTCACTTTATGTTCTTTAAAGGAACTGGTCCAGTCTCAGCAGATGGTGGAGAGACCCATTGAGGAGTGGCAGGCAGTTATCACTATCATGTAACAAAGGTTTGTGAATCCGATTGTGGAATGAGAATGGGATTTATCTGAGGATGGTAAGAACCTCTTCCAGGAAGATTCTAATCCTCACAGGACTGAAGAAAGAGACAGCACTGTGTAAAACATGACCACAATTTATAGCACACTTTCTGACACAGATTTCAGGCAGTCCCTGAGGAACCTACAAAGCTGTGATTCCATGTTAATTGATGCAAAGGGTGCTGCTTTTCAGATGACCTCACGCCTCATTGAATGAGGCAGACACACTTACCACATGTGATCATGTTTATTGCATGCATTATCACCAGGTAACACTTACCGCCCTTTACCAGTAGCATGGAATGGTTAAGAGAAGTGGCTCTGAAACCCGACAGACCCACACCCTGTCAAAAAAAATAGCTCTGTGATTTTAATCATCTTTAAAGTTATAGCAAAGCACAGCACCCACCCCAAAAGGTTGTTGTCAGTGAAGGAGACTAACACATGAAAAATACAGTATCGGGCATAGACTAAACATTTGTATGTAGGACTATCATCTGCATTTTCTGAAAGCATTATGGATGGGTGTATTAAGTAGACTTCGTTCCTTGGGCATATTCAACTGAGACTTTTTCAGGCACCTATTTTGTACACAATGCTAAATTCTTTCACACATGAGTTTCAGTCCTCACAGCATTTCTGTGAGGTAAGCATTCTTATTCCTACTTAGAAGCTAGGAAAATCAAAGCTCTTGCAAAATAAATTTCCCTTCATCACTGGCTGTAAAGTTGCAAAACATTTGATATGTGCTTACATCTCTAACACATGGACACCTGCACTCCATTGTACCGTGTTCAGACCTTTGACATACGTGAATTTTTATAGCCCATGCAAATTCTATCCACCAGTGTTCTGATAAATCAACTCTTCAAAGAACAAGCCCTGATTTGTCACACTTGGCAATTTTGGTGGTATAAATACTCTCCCCATGGCTAATTTCAAGCTACCACCAGCCATCTTGGAAAGAGCTTAACAAGCTGCTCTCACTACCTGTTATAAGGGGATGGACATGGGGTGGAGAGGGAGAGGTTGGTAAAAGGATACAAACTTTCAGTCATAAGATGAATAAGGCCTGAGAATCTAATGAAGGACATGGTGACTATAGTTGAAAACACCATATTGTATCATTGAAATTTACTAAAATTTCAGTGTTCTTACCAAAAAGGGGGGGGGAGGGATAAATATGTGAGGTAATGGATGTGTTAATTAACTCAGTGAGAGGAATCTCTTGACAATGTATACATATATCAAATCATCACTTTGTACGCTTTAAATATATTACAGTTTTGTCAATGATAACACAATAAAGTTAAAAAATAAAATGGAAAATAATAAAAAAATTAATTATTACCCATTAAAAATAATAAAAACAGGGGCATCTGGGTGGCTCAGTCAGTTAAGCATCCAACTCTAGATTGCAGCTCAGGTCATGATCTCAGGGTCATGAGATCAAGCCCTGCACTGGGCTCTGTGCTTAGCATGAAGTCTGCTTGAGATTCTCTCTCTCTCTCTCTTACCCTCTTCCCCTACCCCCATCAAATAAATAAATAAATAAATATTTAAAAATTATATTAATAAAACCACATCCACTTAGCACTAAAATTTGAACTTCCAACCAGTAGTTCTCAACCTTGACTGTACAGTATAGTCACCTGAGAAGCTTTCTAAAAATGTTTGTTGCCAAGGCTACACCACAGACTAGTTCTATCAGAATCTCTGAAGATGGGATCTGGTCATCCATATTTAAAAGTGCCCACAACCACAACCATGGGAGTTAAAGCCTAACCCAACTGATGCCTCTTTCTGCCTATTTCTGACTGTTTTCTTTCTCTCTCTGCCCCCCTGAGTTTGGGGATGCAACACTGGAGCCACCCTGGAAAGACGGAAGTATGTTGGGGGGCCAGGCCTGCACCAGGACAAAGCCACCCTATAAATCAGGCTCAACCGACAGCAGAAAGGAGCAAAGCAAGTGACATGAGGAGACCAGTGACTCAGAAACAAGACAAGCACCCGAGACCAAGGAAGGAGTCCAACTCCAGACACAGGGAAAGGGCTGAAGGAGCTAAGGAGACACAGATGCTAAGTGATGGGTGATCATATGGGGGCTGCCAAGGCACAGGGTAGGAATCACACAGATTGGAGTTCAACCCCCTGCCCACCACTCCTCATGGTGCACCTGTTGGCAGCTTATTTAAGTTCTCTGTGCCTCAGTTTCCTCTCCTCTAAACAAGAGCAATGTTACCTCATGTAAAAGAACAAGTGATATAAAAGAACCTGTCACGTAGTTAAATTCAGTAATACTAGGCTTTAAAAATGGTCTTATCACTGCTACAAAAGCCAATTCTGCTTCACACAGGAGAGACTGTTTTTATTTTACTTGATCCCATTTTTCAAGGTCAGGTTGAAAGAGATCATTGATTGACTTCAAGACCATTGAATTGATCACCTTCTTAAATACATGACACTGTTATCATCCATCCATGCATGGCACAATTTTCAGATTGTTTTCCACCTTCTTTCTTGCCCCAATGCCATTCTCTTTCCCATGTAGACACCTCCAATCTGTATGTAGGGTACAGACTTCTAATCTTCAATTACGTTTATTCAACCACCTTTGTATCTATGCAAAGTACAAATATGGCTTTACAGTTACATGAATACCGTCATCTTAGTTAGCTCAGGCTGCCATAACAAAATACCACGGATGAGGTGGCTTCTCCAACAGACGTTTCTCACAATTCTTGAGACCCAAGTCCAAGATGAAGATGTCGGCAGGGTTGATTTCTTCTCAGGCCTCTGACTGGTTTACAGATGGTGGCCTTTCACTGTGTCCTCACATGGTCTTTCCTCTGCGTGATCACATACCTGGTCTCTAAATTTCTTCTTCTTGTAAGGACTTCAGTCAGATTGTATCAGGGCCCAACCTAAAAACTTCATTTTAACTTAACTACCTTTTTTAGAGTCTTTGGCTCTACATATGGTTACCTACCAAGGTCCTGGTAATATGTCTTCAACATATGAATTTGAGGGGAACACAATTCAGCCTATAGTAATTATTGTTTTATTGTGGTGGATTCTTGAAGTCCTGGTATCCAGTGAACCACACACCTCCTCTCATATACTCTCTTCTTCAGTGACTCCAGGTGTGGCACATAACTTGCTCTGGGTAATGGGACATTAACAAACATGATCAAGCAAAGTCTTAACACCATGTGCTTTGGGGCTTTACCTCTCCTGCTGCTGGCAAGTCTCCTGTTACTATGTGGGAAAACCTAAGCTAGCCTAAAGTTGTAACAAACGTGAATGAGGCGCTCCCAGACAGAAGGAGCCAATCTCAATGTCCACATGGGCAAGTGAAGCCATCTTAGGCAACCTTATAACAATTGTCCCAATTGCCAGCCAACTGCAGGGGAATGAGCGAGCCCAGGGGAGATCAGCAGAAATGCCCTTCGTGTCCCCACCCAAAATGTGGACTCCCCAGCCTCACAAGCTAATGAACAGTTGTTATAAGCCAGTAAATTTGAGTTGGTTTGTTAGCAGCAACAGATCTCATTCTGTGATCTCATTCTATTTCCCACTATTTTTCATTTAACATTATGTATTTGAGACGTTGCTATTTGTAGATTGTTTCACTCCTTCTGGCTGCTACATGGCATTTTGTCATAAACACATATTGTACTTTATATCCTCATTCTTCTAGGGATGAACAGGGGCCTTGCCTCCAGCTTTTTATGGTACACGTATTCTTGTAGATTCTCATCATCCACCTGTGTGAGAGGTTCTCTGGATACACCACTCAGAAATGAAGTTGTTTAGTTATAGGGAAAATGATTATTTAATCACACTAAATATTGCTGGATTGGTCTTTAGAATAGCTGTAGCAGCTTACACTCCTTCCAGAAGTGAAAGAGGGTCATCCAGGGACTTTTATGTTTCTTATTAGAGCAGGAATCATTCCCTGCCAGTGGCTAGCTTTCAGCATGCAAGAGAAATAAGTACAAGTTCTTAACTGAAACAGCAAAGAGTAGTCCAGAAATCAAAACTTAGCTATTGCCACAGGCAGATCTTAACACTCTTTCCCTCTACTTCTCTTCTTCAATAGCCTTACTTGGAATTGACATACTGTTGGGTTTTTGTTGTTGTTGTTGTTATTAACCTGATATATTATCAAATTCAGTTTTCTGTTCTTAGTGTTAGATTATAATTTTTTTATTTTAATATTTTTATTTCTCTGTTCTAAAAGAACTCAAAGGTAACCAGAATTTACTGGTAATAGACAATTTTGTTAAAACAATTTGTTTGAGTGCTTGATATGGCTGAAATCATCTGAAGATTTTTTTTAAAAAAGCAGTTTTTGATAACATTTAAAAAATTACTTTATATTGTTAAAAGATAAATATCGGGATACAGAGTACATGGAAAATAATTATACTATAATGTTAAGAGAAAAAAATCAGGATACAGAGTATGCAATGAATAATCACAAGTGTAATGACTGGAGCATTTGCTCTGAGGTTATTTGTCAATACAAATTGCTTAGCCTCAGGTCCTAAGGTTTCACTAAGCAAGAGGGAAGAAGACGCTCAGGCCCAAAGCCTGCCAGAGGTTGGGATGATTATAGGGGTTCTTTCCCTCAATAAACATGACCTTTAAGGATAGAGGCAAACCAAGTCAGAACCATCTGCCACCCCCCCCCCCAAACCACAGACATGCATAGTTTAGCATAGGCCAGGAAGCCTCAAGCTACTAAGGCACTCTGGAGGAAGACACATTTACCTTTGGCCTCAGGGAATCTGAACAAATATTTTTCAAGTACAATGACCAGGAAGTTGGCAAAGATAACCAGCTGTACAAGGAAGCAAGACAACATGAAAGAAAACCAACAAAAGGAATAGACAGCAGAACTATACACTGATTATAAAGTAACCATGACCATTACATCTACAGAAATAAAAAGCAAGCTTAAAAATATTCATTGGCAACAGAAAACTATAAGAAGTGATACAGTATGTCTGAAAAACAGACCAAACAGAACTTCTGGATATAAAATACACAGTAAAAGGAATTAAGAGCTCAGTAGTTGTATTGGGCAGCAGATTAGACATAACTGAAGGGAGACTAGGAAAGATGACATTTTCCAGTGTCTAAGTCACTGAGGCTATTGTAACAGAATGCCACAGATGGGGCAGTGCATAAGCAACTGAAATTCATTTCTCACAGTTGTGGAGACTGGGAGTCCAAGGTCATAGTACCAGAAGATCCAGCGTCTGCTGAGGGCTTACTTTCTGCTACATAGATGGCATCTTTTTGCTGTGTCCTCACATGCAGAAACGGTGAGTTAATCCTCTAGAGTCTCTTTTGTAAGGGCACTGATCCCAATCGGGAGGGATTGCCCTTATGAGCTACCTAATCATCTCCCAAAGGCCCCACCTCTTAATACCACCACTTTGGGGTTAGGATTTCAACAAATGAATTTGTGGGAAATGCAAGCATTCAGATCCTACATGCACGTACAACACAGAGACAGAAGAAGAGACAGAAAGACTGGTGATTATAGTGTCAGAAAGAGAGGAAAGAAAATGGAACAGAGGCAATATTTGAAGAGTTGATATCTGAGAATTTTCCAGAATTGATGACTGGAACTAACCTACAGACTTAGGTTCAGAAAACCCAAGCAGGATAAATAAAAATAAATTACTATCTACATGCAACATAGCTAAACTGTGACAAAAGACAAAGTGACAAAAATGAAGAAGGAAGGAAAGAAGGAAATGAGGGAAGGAGGGAGGGAGGGAGGGAGGAGAAAGAAAGAGAGAAAGAAAGAAGGAAAGGAAGGAAGGGAAAGAAATTGATAAAAGATGAATAAAGATAGATTACTCTTAAACTTTAGCAATGGATAGGTAACTGACTTCAACAGTCACAATGAAATCCCATGTACTAAAAGAAAATTAATACAAGTCTAAAATTCTACCCTCAGCAAAATTATCTTTGAAGAATGAGGGTGAAATAAACACTCTTCAAATGCTCCAAAACCAAATTCATGATCAAATATCTTACTGGCAAAGATGTATTTCAAACAAAAGGAAAGGGATTCCAGATGGAAAGCTGATGTGTAAGAGGGAATAAAGAGCAATAAATACATAGGGAATAAATACGCAGATAAGTGCACACCAAATAATTTCTGGTCACATATAGAGGGGAAACTGAAGTTGAAGTATTTTAAGGTCTATCAAGGAGGAGGGAAAAGAATTTTATTAAATTTTAATTTTTAATAAGTTAGGTGTATGTGTTGTGATTTCTATGGTAACTACTAACATAGTCATGGAAAAATAATAGAATGAAAATAGAATATCTAGATTAATAATTTGATACTTCTATGCATATAAACAGCAGTTGAACAATTAAGTAAATGGATGGATATTGGGAGTCATGTTTCTCACTGTTGGAGTCTGAGTCAACAGATAAGCAGGGAAAGAAGTTGGAATGATCCATGCAGTAGTGCACAAAAGTTGGAGACTCCAGTAAGAATTCATGTTTAGCTTAATATAGATACATATGTTTACATAATAGCAATATTTAGAGATATGTGTACACTGGCTAATAAACACACACATATTTCTTTGCTCTGTCAGCTAAGAGGAAGTAGAAGAAATGATATTCCAGTAGCAATAAGCACACATAGAGCCCTAATTTTCAATCTTAATATCATTCTCTGTTAAAATGAACCAGGGCTGTTTGGAGACATGGTTAATCCTAGGATCAGCAAAGGAAATACATAAGGTGAACCTGAAATATCTTGTATTGCCAAGAAGTAAGGAAGTGTTCAAACACACACACACACACACACACACACACACACACGCACACACATTGATAAGAGTATGTCAAGGAGACACGGGAGACAACTGAAAGTGTTACCAATGGTCAAAAACTCCATAATTTGAACAATAAAGTAGAATTGTATTAGATCTAAAACACAAAATAAGTATCCATGGAAAATAAGAGAAAAATTTGTACAGAAAAATTCCAAATAATGTCTAGCTACTCAACTTGTGATATCAGGATCCTAAGATAGAGCCCTGCATTGGGCTCCCTGCTCAGTGCAAAGTCTGCCTGAGATTCTTCCCCATGCCCTTCTGCTCCTCCCCCCACTCACTTCTCTTTCTAAAATAAATAAATCAATAAAAACTTAAAAAATAAAAAAGGAAAGTCTAAAAATATTGTTACAGCCCAGAGGAGCCTGAGTAAGGAAGCATGACAACTAAATGTACTGTGGTGTCATAGAATGGATTCTGGAAGAGAAGAAGGACACTAGATGAAAACTAAGAAAGTCTGAATAAACTATGGACTTCAGTTAGTAATAATGTATCAATATTAGTTCATTCATTGTAACAAGTGTTGCGATTAATGTATAGTTTAGGGACACCTGTATAGGTAGTAAACTATACCGAGATGCTAAAAAGTTACAGTGATTATCCAAAAGGAAAGGAGGAAGTTGCAATCACAAGAGCCATGGAGGTATTTTCAAGGGTGTTTATAGTATTGTATTTCCTGACCCAAATGATGGGTATTGGTGCTAAAACAAATGCTTGATTTAGTAATATTCATTAAACTTTATTACTATATGTTAAGCTATACACATAAGCTTTATACATTTTTATCACCTTAAAAATGTAAAAAAAAAAGGTGGTAAGAAATGCACTGAAGTCACAAATGAGATTTTCTCTGAATAGTGAGATCATGGATATTTTTTCTTTTTCCTGTGTTTTAAAATATTTTCTAATTTTTCTGTAATACTCCTGAATGCCATTTATTATCTGAGAAGAATTAAGTCTACTTGTTAAAGAAGGAGAGAAAATCAGACTATCAAGGAGTATCTGGCTAGGAATAATCTTTTTTTTTTCCACATACACCTTTTTGTTGTGCTGAGACAACTAGAAATATGCCAGTTATGGTCATTTAATTGCATACCAAATGGAAATATAAGGTAGAGTATAATGCCTAAAAAATCTAGAAATGTTATATTATAGTTTGCCATAAGTCATTCTGGTGACTTAAAAGATTGTTTTCATAATTCCCAGTTTGGAAATTAGCTAACAAACAACAAAAATACAATGACTTTGGAGAAGACACAATGACCCACAGAAAAGATGGCAAAAAGTTGCTTATCATTTCCCAGCCTCCATTTAGAAGCAATTAAGCATCTGGCCTTGTGCTTTCATTTGTAATGTCAAATACCAGAGGGGAAATTATATGTGAAATAGACAACAGCCTCAGCTTGATTTTGTGCAGGCATTTCAAGGAGCCACTCCACAAAATATTCATCCTTACAGAAGTCTGATATTGAAGAATTTTTTGATTATATGTGATCTTCTGCAAGTCACAGAGGTCTCCCCGGGCCTCTGTGTCCTTATCTGTAAAATGAGGGCTCCAAGAAATGACCTTTAAGGACCCTGCCAGCATTAAAATCTCTTGCTGAAGCCTATCCAACATAAACTAGGGTAGGTCTTATGCTAAAATCAATGGTGATGATAATAGCATTTAAGATTCTGTAACATTTTAATCTATAACAATGTTTTTCAATTTATGTTCCTTTTATCCTCCACAACCTCTGTTTTTAACAAGTAGGAATAGAAATGTCATCATATCTGTCTTGAAATGAGAAAGCTGAAATGAAGTAGATATTGACATCATACAATAGTAAGTAATATAATGCAATATTCCAGTGTATTCTGAAAGCTAGGACCTGGCACTAAATAATGGTGGGCTTAGAGGAGGAGCAAGATGACAGAGGAGTAGGAGACCGATTATCATCAGGTCCCAGGAGTTCACCCAGAGAGCTATCAAACCATTCTGAACACCTACAAATTCAACAGGAGATTGAAGAGAAGAGCAGCAATTCTAGGAACAGAAAATTAACCACTTTCCGGAAGGTAGGACGTGCAGAGAAGTGAATCTGAAGTGACGGGAAGATAAACCCTGGGGAAGGGGCCGGCTCCTGGCAAGTGAGCGAGTAGCGGAGCACAAAATTGGAACTTTTAGAAGTCTGCTCCCCTGAGGGATGTCGCCCGAGAGGCTAAGCAGGGGGTAAAGCCCTTGCAGAAACAGTGTGGTCTCAGGACGCACGGGGACACAAAAAAACCAGGGGTGTCTAAGAGTGACAGAGCTCCCAGGTATCAGAGAAGAGAAGCCAATGGGAGAGACAGAACCAAGCTGAGAAGGTGTCTCTCAACTCCGTGTTACCTTTAACTGTGATCCAAGGCACAGTCGGGCCACTGCTCTTTGAGCAGGGACCCCACAAGTGGCAGATCCAAAGAGACCCCCTCCTCCCTCCTCCGGGGGGAGTGGCACAGGAGCAGCTGCAGGAATCTGCTGGGTTTGGAGATTCTAAATGGGGCCATGCACCAGAGATAGAAACACTTGGTCGCAGGCCGGGTGAGCTCGGAGTGCAGCCGGATACCAGGAAGACGGAAGGAACTGACTGCTTTTCTCTGAGGACGTACTGAGGAGTGAGGTCCTGAGCTCTCAGCTCCCCCAGGTCAGAGATTGGGAGGCCGCCATTTTCATTCCCAACCTCCAAAGCCCTATGGAAAGCGTTCAGGGAACAAAAGCTCCCAAGAGCGAACCTAAGTTGATTACTTAGCCTGGCCCCTGGCAAGAGTGGTGCAATTCTACCTCAGGCAAAGACACTTGAGAATCACAGCAACAGGCCTCTCCCCCAGAAGATCAGCAAGAACAAACATCCAAGACCAAGTTCACCAATCACTGAGAATTGTGGAACTCCAGAACTAGGGGAAAGCAACACAAAGAATTCATGGCTTTTTCCCTATGATCCTTTAGTCTTTCAAAGTTAAATTCTTTGAATTTTATTTTTTTTCTTACTCTCTTCTTTTAAATATTTTCCTCTTTCCTATTTTAACATTTTTAACTATTTTATCTTATCAATACCTTTTTCAAAAATCTTTCTAAATTTTTATTGTTATAGTCATATTTTATCCCTTCATTCTATTTAACCTTATTTTTTGTATACATATAGGGTCTGTTCAATTCACCAGCCTAATAGATAAAGATATAAATACAGATGATATAGAGATGGAGATAGAGATAGATAGAGACAGAGAGAGATATAGAAATAAATATAGATACAGATATAGATTTCTTTTCCTTTTCCTTTTTCTTTTTTTTCTCCCACTTTCTTCTCCCCCAAGTTTCAGGTCTCTTCTGATTTGGTTAGTGTATATTTCTCTGGGGTCGTTGCTACCATTTAGTATTTTGTTCTCTCATCCATCTATTCTTGCCTGGATAAAATGACAAGGCAGAAAAAAAACACCACAAAAAAAAAAAAAGAAGAGGAACCTAGGGACCTAATCAATGCAGACATTGGTAATATGACAGAACTAGAGTTCAGAATGACGATTATCAAGGTGCTGGCTGGGCTCGAAAAAAGCAAGGAAGATAATAGAGAATCCCTCTCGAGAAATAAAAACTTTTGGGAGAAATAAAAGAACTAAAATCTAACCAAGTTGAAATAAAAAAAGCTATTAATGAGGTGCAATCAAAAACGGAGGCTCTTACTGCTAGGATAAATGAAGCAGAAGACAGAATTAGTGGTATAGAAGACCAAATGACAGAGAATAATGAAGCTGAGGAAAAGAGAGACAAACAACTACTGGACCATGAGGGGAGAATTCAAGAGATAAGTGATACCATAAATCGAAACAATATTAGAATAATTGGGATCCCAGAAGAAGAAGAAATAGAGAGAGGGGCAGAAGGTATATTAGAGCAAATTATAGTGCAGAATTTCCCTAATTTGGTGAAGAGAACAAGCATCAAAATCCAGGAGGCACAGAGAACCCCCCTCAAAATCAATAAAATAGGTCCACACCCTGTCATCTAATAGTAAAACTTACAACTCTTAGTGACAAAGAGAAAATCCTGAAAGCAGCTCAGGACAAGAGGTCTATAACATACAATGGTAGGAATATTAGACTGACAGCATACCTATCCACAGAGACCTGGCAGGCCAGAAAGAACAGGCATGATATATTCAGAGCACTAAACGAGAAAAATCTGCAGCCAAGAACACTATATCCAGCTACGCTGTTATTGAAAATAGAAAGAGAGATAAAAATCTTCCAGGACAAACAAAAACTCAAGGAATTTGCAAACACCAAGCCAGCCCTATAGGAAATATTGAAAGGGGTCCTCTAAGCAAAGAGAACCTAAAAGAAACATAGACCAGAAAGGAAGAGACACAATATACAGTAACAGTCACCTTACAGGCAATAAAATGGCTCTAAATTCATATCTCTCAATAGTTACCCTGAATGTAAATGGTCTAAATGCCCCCATTTAAAAGACAGGGTAGGGC